>APFE030553491.1:87968-199073 GCA_000404065.3 Pinus taeda
TTTTTTTATATAAACCATATTATATCTATCTTAACTCTAGATCTATTAAGTGTTGAGAGATCAAATCTCTTGAGATGCAAATCTCTTTAGAGTGAAGAACGTTTGGTAGATTCGAAGTTAAGATGGATCTAGATTAGTATTCTTTTTTTTTTGCTAATGCAAGAGTCAGACCTTCTAATTCATTAATCAACAAATAGAGTACATAATTTACAACCAATCTCGAAGGGCCGTGGGCCAAGGAGAGAACCCAGCAAAACCCTGTAACCGGCCCAAGGCCAAAGCTTCATCCCCTACAACTAAACCTTACAACTCTCTAAAGAAAAATACAAGAATCTGGATTCGGACCCAAAGAGGAACAAAAGTGCCACACTATAAAGTTCTCATATCCGCACAACTCCCTAACTCGCGAATCAGGGAAATGAGTGTTAAGCCACCTCTCGCCAAGAACAAATTGCTTCCCACCATATTCCTAACTTGCTTCTTTAATCTCAACCGTTGAATCTCCCTGCTCGATCCAACGGTCATGGCTAAAATCGCTATGCTAAGCAGCACGACTTTTACCCAGAGGACCCACTAACATGCATGAATAGTCTCATCCGTAGATCTACCTGGCCAGATCTGACGGTTGGGGATAATATCACACCGACCTATATTCACGAACAATAGCGTGCAATGAGGGCGGTATTCTCTCGACCCCACTACCACGTGGAGCACGCTGAATGGAATCGCTCTCGAAAAGAAAATACCACTTCCTGCTTGCTAGGGTTGCGATCACTGGAAAACTGCTTAGGCCACAGAAAAGCTAACAAAGAGGAAAAACCTTTGGTTTCGCAGCCTCCAAGAGATCCTAGCTTCCGACCTCTCCCTGCGTTTTCCCTACCAGAATCGATATGACCTAAATCAACCACCATCCTGTCCATTCTCCAAAAAACCCAGTCGCCCGCGCTGTTGCAACTAGAAACTGCAGTGAAAAAATTAACTCGAGTTGTGAGGGTTGAACCCTGCAAGCAACCCACATTAAACCCAACTATGAGTAAACTCCTAAACCAAAAATTGCTAGTCATCTGTACCCCTCCTCCATGGTGCTATTCAGAAACACTGTCTTATCTTCATCTGCTTGGTCTTGGCGCTTCGCTCTTAATCTATTCTGAGGTAGCTCTTGCCAGTACTTCACCACCCTATTATCTGTGCAAATCACTCCTTGATTGGCCAAAAAATCTGCCAGTTTATTGGTCATTCTTCGCACATGAATAAACCTGACTGTTCTCAGACTCTGGAGGTGACTGTGTATTGATTGAAAGACCTGGATCAGCCTCCAGTTGCTCGAGGCTTTTTCCGGCTTCGTACCTCAGCTGGTTTTCTTAACCGAGTTAATAATTAACTTTGAATTAGCTTCAATGATCACATTTTGGCGGTTATCCTGAACCAAGAACTTTAGACATTGCTCCATTTCCATTAATTCCACCATGTTGTTGGTGGCTCTTCCTAAATGTCAATAGAAGATGAACATAATATTTTCGTTTTCATCCCTTAACACCCCTCCATGGCCGGCCGTGCCTGGATTACCTTTTGAAGCACCATCAATGTTGAATTTCAGAAAACCCTTAGGGGGAGAATGCCAGAAATCTAGCCCAGGATCCAAAATTGAAACTTTCCTATCCGAGCCCTGAGCAATAAGTCCTTGCAACTCTTGCTGACAGAGAATCCTCATATTTGTTCCTGAAGGTGGATTCGTAGGGAGATTGCGAACTCTAGTGCTAACCATCTCCTTAAGTTGTTTTAGGATCAGATCATGAAGGTAATGGAAAGGTTTCTTAACATTCTTGAAGATTCTATTGTTCCTTTCTTTCCATACATTCCAAATAATGAAGCTTGGTGTAAGGGCCCAAGCTAAACCAATAACTTCATTATTTGAAAAGTTTCTACTCCAATTGATAAGGGTATGGATAATGCTCCCATAGTCCCTGTCAGACTGTTGGAATATGGAGGCAAAAGAATCCCAAAGCCTGGAAGTGAAAATGCAGTTGTTGAGGAGGTGCTCCATTGTTTGCTCTTGAGCTTCACAGAGTTGGCATCTGGAAGATCCCAAGACACCCCTCTTCTGAATGTTATCCTAGGTAAGAATCTTCCTATGCAGAACCAACCACATGAAAATTTTAATTTTCATCCAGCCTTGATGCCTCCCTAGGTTTTGCCAAATCCTATCTGGAGCATGGGAATCTTGTCCAAAGAGTATGAGTTTTGCTTCCTTGAGCTTAAAGGTACCCTCATTGTTGTTGCCCCATCTTAGCTCGTCATGCCACCCTGATACTAGATTTTTCCTTTGTTCTAACACTTTCATTAGTATCTCAGCCTTGGCTTTCGGGGGGCTATCGTCACTGAAATCAAATCTCCTCTAATTTATCCATTTCCCTATACTGTTGTTTTGATCCCAAAAATCTTTAACCTTGGAAAGCCCCTTAGTATCTGCCTCTACTTTGAGGTCCTCCAGATCTTCTTTTAACATAATAGGTTCTTGTTGCCATCTATCCTCCCAGAATAAAGCTAAGTTTCCCTCTCTAATTTCCCAGAAGTTGTTATCTTGAACTAAGCCCCTGTTTTCCCAGGCTTTATTCCAGATGTGTGATCCCTTTATATTACCATCCATCCTTATGTGGTCAATATCTTGCCATGAGCTCACATATTTTTCTTTCCAAATGATTTCCCATTGAGCCTCTGGTTCTTTTATCCAGCGGCACCATAATTTTGCCCCTAAGACCTTGCTTAGAATCTTAGGATCATCCAATCCAAGGCCCCCTTGATTTTTGGGTTTTCACATTTTTTCCCAGGCTACTAAGGCCCATTTCTTCCTTTCTTCCCCCTTGCCCCAAATAAAGTCTCTTTGTATGTTTCTGAATTGATGCAGGACTCCTTTGGGAGCTGGGAGAGCTGAGAGCATAAACACTGGGATTGATTGAAGAACAACTTTTGTGAGCACCAACCTATCAGCCAAGTTTAAGGATCTCATAGTCCATTTCCTAATTTTATCCTGCAATTTATTAATCACCGGCTCCCAGATGCTCTTGTGTAATGGTTTATCAGTTAGAGGAACTCCCAGATATTTTGAGGGGAGAGAATCTCTACGAAAGCCCAAAATTCTAGATATGTTCCTCTAAATAGCAATATTAGTATTGAAGAAAAAAATATTAGATTTGGATAGATTAACTTCCATACCTGAAGCCATGGCAAAGTCACTGAGGATTTTTTGTACGCAAAAGCTTCTTTGACTGTGGGGATTCCTTGCAGCATGGTATCTTCAACAAATTGTTGATGAGTCAAGGCCTGTCCATTGTTAGAGATTTGGAGACCTTTGATTTTACCAACTCCTTTAGCATGCTTGATAAACCTACCCAGTCCTTCCATCATGAGGATGAAGAGAAAGGGAGAGAGTGGGTCACCCTACCTAAGGCCTCTAGAAGGAATGAAAGTATCTGAGGGAGAACCATTGACCAGAATAGAGAAGCTGGAAGAAGTAATCAGAGCCAGGATCCACCTCACCCAATTGTGATCAAACCCAAAAGCTATAAGAACCTTCCTGATGTAGGTCCAATTCAGCTTATAATAAGCTTTGGCTATGTCCAATTGCATGATCGTTCTAGCCTTTTTCTTGATAGTTAGATAGTGCACCACTTCACGTGCTTGAATGACGTTATTAAGAATTTGCCTGCCTTCCACATATCCCGATTGTTCCACAGAAACTAGGGTGGGAAGGAGGGGTTTGAGTCTATTGGCTACCACTTTTGATATTATCTTGTAAACCACATTGCATAAAGCTATTGGCCTGAACCTATCAGGGGTTTGGGCCAACTCCTGTTTAGGGATTAGGGCTATAAAAGAGGTTTTCAGAGCCTTCAAAATAGTTCTGTTCATTTTGGAGTCTTCCACTACATTCAGAATATCCTGTTTGACAAGATTCCAGCAGGCTTTGAAGAAGTCAACATTGAAACCATCCGGGCCTGGAGCCTTACCATTCCACATTTCTTTGAGTACCTCACTAACCTCCTCTTCAGTCACTGGTCTGTAAAGGTTGACATTATCCTCTCGAGAAACCAACTTGGGTATATGTTTAGTGAAGTCCCTAATGGAGTGCTCTCTTTCATGACAGGTTTCCTGTGTTATGCTTCGAAAGTGTTGAACTAGAATTGCTTCTATTTCTTCCTGAGAATTGAGAAGATTTCCTCCTTTGTCCTTAATCAAAGAAATCCTATTATGAGCTCTATTCACCATGGTGGATTTGTGGAAAAATCTAGTATTGCGTTCTCCTTCTTTTATCCACTGAACTCTATATTTTTTCCTCCAAAATGTTTCCTCTTGTTTACATAATTTCTCCTAGGTTTGATGATATTTGGTGACTTGATCACTTGTGAATTTATCAAAGCCCTCTTTGATGAGGGATTGGTTGAGTTCTTGCATTTTACCTTCAATAAATTTTTTCTCCTAAAAAATATTGCCATATTCATTCTTGTTCCAGTCTTTAAGACGAAGCTTGATGTGTTTTAGTCTTTTCTGAAGAAGGAACATTTTGGTGCCCCAAATGTTTAAATCTTTTGACCACCATTTGGCTATGTTGTTGATTAAATCTCGGTGGGAAAGCCAGATGTTCTCAAATAGAAAAAGTTTGTTCCTGGGGGTACTAATGCCCTAAACCTCCAGTTGAACCGGCCAGTGATATGAGCCTCCAAAGGGGAGAACTCTTGCTACCATTTCCTTATCATTGAGCATAAGATCCTCTGAGATTATGAATCTGTCTAATTTTAAGGCCACTTGATACTCTCCTCCTCTTTTATTGTTCCAAGTAAAGATACCATTATTCGTTAAGTGTCCACTAGTTTCATCATATCGATAAAGGTTTGAAATGCCGAAGAGTCCTTGAACTCTGGTTCCCCCTTTTTTCTCCGAAAGTGATTTGATCAAGTTGAAATCACCCCCCAAGATCCAGGGTATTCCGACATATCTGTCTCTAAGATTCTCCAGATAATTTAGAAACCTAAGTTTATCATCCATTCTTTGAGGACCATACATATTCGTTACTAGGTAGGTTTCCTTGTCTCCCACATGTTGAATGACCACAGATAAATAATCCCTAGATGCTTCAACATCTATTATACCAATTTTTTGTGGGTTCCAAAGAGTGAGAATACCTCCTGCTGTATTCTCTGCTTTGACTTCCAGAAACTCAAATCTATTGAGCCATTTACTATGGATCTCTTTTATTTTCTGAATATAACACTTGGTTTCCTGGATGAAAATCACATCCAGAGCTGCTTGTTTCATTCTGTTACTTAGTAATATTTGTTTTCTTTTACTACCTAGACCCCTGATATTCCAAGAAGTGAACTTCATAATTAAATATTATTAAAGGAGTAACTGGAGAGGTCTTTCATCTTACCTGAATCTATCATTAGCTTTCCACATTCCATCAATAGCTCATTTTGCTTTTTTCTACCTCTTTTCTTTCCTGGGTTTCTGGGTGCTAGTCATGCTGTGGATTTAATCGTTTTCACTCCTTTGCCCTGCTTATCATTGTTTCTTTGTCTCTCCACCCCTTGTTTCTGGGTTTTCCATATAAACAGCTGTTGGACTCTATTGAACTCCTCTGAAGGTAACGAGTCTAACCCTTCTCTGGTTCCTTGATTCAAGAAACCTTCCAAGCCTAGGTTCTCTTTCTCAAGAATTTCTTGTAGTTCATGGTCCTCCATTTCCATCTCGCTCTGGGTCATTTCATGGTCCACCTCCATTTCTGCATCACTCGTCATAGTTTCTTCCTTTTTGTTATTATCTTGTGTTTGTTCACTTTCTTCTTCTTTCCCTTCCTCCTCTGGACTTCCTCCCTTTGCTTGATCTGCTTCTATTATACCTTTGTCCTCTTCGAGAACTTGAAACCTGTTCTAGCTAGCTTGGTGCCCTTCATATTATGCGTCTTTGGCCCTTTTTTGCCTCCTTTTCCTTTATGTTCCACCTTGTGGAAGCTTTTGGAATCCTTCATTGTGTCAGTTTTTCTTTTGTTTTCTACTTTACTGAGAGGGAAATCTTTGAACAGGTGCCCATGCTCGTGTCATTTGCGACATCTAAAAGCAATGTGTTCATAATCTACTGTTTGTACCCATTCTTCATCAAATACTTCCAAGATAACCTCATCCAACAGAGCTCAAGAGAGATCCATCTCCACACATATTCTAGCAAAGGAAGTATACTTTCCCCTTCTAGTGGCTTCAGAAGCTTTGACAAAATGTCCTAACTTATTTCCTATGATGGATAAGGATTCCATTTTCCAGTAATCAAGAGGTAGAGAGTAGAGTCTTACCCAAACCGGGACCGATGTAAAAGTTTCGTGTTCCGGAACAAAATTCATGATCCATGGACGCAGATAGAGGCTTGCTGCAGCGTAAAAGTAGGGCCCTCCTTCAAACACTATGTCCTTGTCTTCAATATTTGCAAATACCACAGTGAAGAAACCCTTGGACCCAAGATGTAGGTCAATGCTGCCTTTTGGTTTCCAGTGGTATTTAATCCATGTTTGTAAGGCTATTTCAGTGGGCCATAAACCCATGACTTTACAAATGATTGCATATGTCTGCATGTGGTCCCTGTGCGCCTGCAGCACATGATCATTTAAAATGACTCTAGGAGTAATCGCTGTTTTGAGTTTACATGGTCCCATGTGTGCTTTGTCTTTTGTTCCTTTCTCCTTGTCTTCTTCCTCCTTTTCCTTTGTGCCATTATGCTCCCTTGACTTGGTTCCATCCCGTTCCTCTTCACTGTTGCTTTTCCTTCCTTCTGAAGGCTCTCTAACATTTTCGATTGGTTTTTTGCCCCTGCTGGCCACAACTTGCTTATAGGAGGGAGTGGAGCTCCCTCCTTTGCGTCCTTCCATGGAGAACAACCTCAGTAATAGCCCGTAAGCTTAGTTTTTCGTCCTCACAGTCTTTGGATCTAGATTAGTATTCTTAATATGATGTCTAATAACAAATATAATATGTAAGGAACATATAACTACATACATATTTTTTTATTGCGAAAACTATTAATTTTCTTATTACTAAATTAAGTTGTAGTTATTCATATGTTTAAATGATCATAATAATTTGTACAAACTTTTCTTACTATAATCATTTAGAGAAATGATCTTCAAAAGAACTTAATAGTTTAATGATCATCTAAAAAATAAAAAAATTACAAATTTACTTCCTAAAAAAATGTTTCATAAATATATAATTACACTTTGTTTGTTTTTTCATATATGTATATATATATAAATAAAATTATAATTATAATATATATATATATAATTATAAAAATTATATAAAGAAAATTTATTCAAAAATATTTACAAATTTACTTCCCTAAAATATTATTCATATATATAACTACATTTTATTTGTTTTTCTATATATATATATATATAAAATTGCATAGAGAAAATGTATTAAAAAAATATCCATCTTGATTGTCATTAACAAGCCCTATAACCTAATTGTAGCTTTTAGGAAGATTCTTAAAAATATACAAAGAAAGGAAAGCAAATATTCTAGAATGAAGTAGATTTCATAGTCCTTGAAGAAAATACACTACATATAAATACCTAAAAAAGGATGAAGCGCGATATGCATAAATTTCCCTGAGACAGGAGCGTTCATGTTTGAAAGAAGCCAATCTGCTGAATCAAGTAGAACCGTTTTTGAGTGCGCTTAGGCAGAGTAGCTCTACATATTTTCCAATTAATGATATCTTCCTACGAGTCAAATAGAACCGTATTTGTGTGTCCTAATGTAGAGTGGCTCTACATATTTGCCAATTAAGATTCTATCAGGGCAAAAAAATATGTATCATAAATATGTATGATAAATATTTGTATAATAAATATTTATATAAAATATGCATCATCTCATAAAAAAATTATAAAAATATTTAAAAAAAAATTATAATAAATATTTGTATTATAAATATGTATCATTTCTATCATGACAAAAAAATCATCTCTAACCAAAAGAAATCTCACATTACTAATGAAAGGATTAGTTAACTGGTATCTAAAATTTTATAAATATTATTACGGGGACACAATCCAAATACTAGTATTAGCTTAAATCGATGATACATTTAACTAATAATGGGAATAATGCACGCTTCATTTTATCATGTCATGTATTGAAATTAGTTATTGTTCAACTCTTCCAATCCATGGTTATGATCATTTTCATCGTAATCATTATTATTTCAAATCACCAATTTCTATGATTTTAATTTTCATCCTTTTAATTTTCACTTGTATGTACCTAAGATTTAGCCTCCTGTTGTTGTACATCTTTATTTTTTAGGTTATTGGTCAGTCATAATAATATTTATATTTATGTCGATAGGTGTGGTCTATATTGGAATTGGAATTGAGGTTGAAGATTTTTTATTTATTTATTAAAAATGGTTTAGATTTAATGCCTAGTGAATATTCTTTGTCTAATATGTTTATCGAGAGAAATTTGGCATCAATTTATTTATTTTGCTTTACATTGTTGTTTAACAATATTTATTTAATTATGTTATTGCGCCATATGATCTCCTCCATGCTCCCTAAACACCCTCCACGCTGGCACGTCGTCCATTCATATTCTCCCACGATGCTTCCGATTCACATTCTCCTTGGGCTACTTATGGAGGTCTGTTTAGCGAATGGTTTGGGAGGCAAATGCCATTGCTACGTAGGAACAATTCTGATGGAAGTTGCATTGAATCCTGTTGTGCTCATAGTGGAGAGATTACTGGTCGGGTTGGGTTTAGGTGTGGCCTCAATATGTGCAACTTTCTATATCTTTGAAGTTTCACCTCACTACCCGAAGTGAGGGAAGCATTGTGTAGTTTCAATGCATTTATCCTTAGTGGTGGTTACTTCTTGTCGTACATTATCAATTATGTTTTCCCCAAGGTAAGAACTTGAATGCATAATGTTCTTATGAAGTTTTTCCATAGCTTTATGGGTCTCATATTGTTAATTTTGATACAGGCACCAAGGACATGGAGATGGATGCTTGGAGTTGCAGGGGTTCCACCGAATTTGCAATCTATATTGATGATATTCATGCCTGAATCTCCTCGATGGTTGTGCAGAAAGATATCATATACATCCCTCCTTTCAACCTTCTCTGTGCTTCCTATGAAACTATCTATATGTCTTGGTATTTTTATTTGGGCTATGATCCAAGAAAATACTCTATCACGTTGCATCCAACTCGTTAGGTTTCCATCTCATAGAATTTATTTTTCCTGTGATGATGCACTATAGTAACAAGAAGAGGAACCCCGAGCCGTTCTGGACAAGATATATCTATATGATCAAGTGGCTAAAGCTCAAGCTAGCACATTGAGACAATCAATTGCAAATGAGAAGGAACAAAATAACAAATTTCGATATGGTGGGAAGAAATAAATTCGGATTGCACTTATTTCCGGTGTTGGAATTTAGTATGGTTTTAATCTTTGGTCTAGAGTTCAAATCTAGATTCAATTTACAAAGTGATCTTGAATGCAATTTGACTATAGGATGTTGTTATACAAATTTGAGATCATTTTAAGGATAATTTTTGAAAGGCTATTGTTTTCAGAAGCTTGTTGCATAGGGAAATTTCAAGAGTATTTTAGATCAATTATAAGAAATGTGAAGGACTTTGTTTGGTATTTAGATTAAATTAAAATCTAATTACAAAAGAAAACACTCCCCGCCACTGCCAAAAACTAAAAATCTCATGTAAACATGACAATTTTCTTATTACATGTACATCTCATACAATATTACATTCTAATTTATTATGGCTGTTTCCTGAGAAGATTTTTCAACCATTTCTAGGCATCAATAATGTGATGTATTACAATGTCACAATAATGCAATTGGTAGGAGTTACATCAAATTCAACTTCTCTCTTACTTTCCCTTGTAACATTAGGATTTAACACAGTTGGCACAATCATCAACTTCTTCTTGCTAGATAAAACTTGGAGGAGAAAGCTAACAAACTACATTTTATTGGGAATAATTGTCTCTCTTGCATTGCTGGGTAGCTTACTCCACTATACTTCAAGTCATTCAACAATAGCAGGTAGGAGAACAATACTGCAATTTCCAGGAAACACCACATGCCCATCTTATAGTTCCACCACTACATCTTGGGACTGCATGAAATGAATTAGCGTTAAGCCTAAGTGTGGGTTCTGCTCCTCCAAAGAAAAACATGTATCTTTCACATTGTCAAATACATGACATTTCACATAATTTGATTACAATGACTAATTCAGAACTTTAACTATCACTTGGCATTGGTTTTCTAGCTTTCACTAGGATCCTGTTTGATTTCAAATCCAAAAGCTCAAGATCTATGGCATGTAGAATCTCATCAATGGTTTTTGCGAGGATGCCCATATGAATATGGTGTTGAAGAATCTAGGGGAACTAAAGTTTAATGAGATTCTTCTTGCCATGATAGCTATTTGTGAGGAATTTTTAACTTTTTTCTTATTAGCACAATATTCTCTTGAGATTATTAGATTGTGTCTTCTTAGTTCATCAAATAGCTACCAAAACAAAAGAGAAAAGGACACAAGATGTTGGATTTCTGCTAGGGCCAAAACCTCTCACTCTTTCAGAGGAAAACCCACACAAAATTCTTCTTATAGAGATTCCAATTGACGAATACCAAGACCTTTGACAAAGACACTTGACACAATTTTTCCTGCAAGACACTTGTCACTATCTCTTGCACTCTTCAACCTTCACATCATAGTCTTCCTTCTTCGCACTGTAGTCCTTCTCCTTCACATTATTATGGAACTATCTCTTGGATAATTTTGGTCTCCTTTTCTTCACAGACCTAGACACAAAACTCAACTTCCGCTGATCTCTTCCTCCAGTCCAATAGAGCCAATCTGCCTTCAGTGTTTTTTCTGTCATAGTTCAATGCTTGATATATCCCTTAATTGTATTAACACTGTGTTTGGACAGTCTTCAGTCCTTCGCAAATGTGACAGTGATGAGACAGACTAAGCCGGAGAACACAATATTTATGCACTAGTAGAAACCTTCCTTATTCAGTGTAATACCCCTTCTCTTCACTTGTCTTAGATCAGAGATGTCTCAGATTGCTTGTTGTTTATGAGGTGAGGTCACTCCATATACAAAGTGACTTATTCTTGCTATTTAGGCCGACATGAGATCCTGGAGATAAGTCGACATTTCCTTAAGGAGAATATTGTCTTTCTTTTAGGCGATTGCAAGAGGGATAGTGACAATATCTTGGAGTGAAATTTTGACATGTGTAACATGACTTCATGAATTCTTAATTATATTCATGAAAAGAAAAAAAATCCTAAAGACATCAAGAAGAAGTCTTTGACCTATGAAATATATTTCTTGCTCATGAAATCCATGATGCAAGGAATACAATAAATACATTTGTTTCTTCTTTACATAAAATCACAATTACAAGTCACTCTGAAGACCGAACCTAGTTAAACTTTCTTCAACACTCCCTCTTAACTATGGAGGTATTCATAAATGGTACTTGGTCATTCTCAATCTGAAGAATTTATCGTAAGAAGAATCAGATTGGTAACCCATCTATACAACATCATAGTAACCAACATTGTTTCCACAACAAGGCCTTGACTGACAACTCTATCTCTCATAAGATTAGAGCACAATGTTGGTGAGACCGATGACTATAGACACCTTCATCATTGTCTCTCAAGGTACATACCGACCTGTGTGTTCAATGAGTATGACCTTCTAGGACTATTCTTATCTTGGGTTCCCAACCCTCAAAGAATATCGGTCCTCTTGCATACTCTTACCTTGGATGCCCTACACATCCTCAAAGAGCATCAGATGCCAGATGATTACACAATACTTCCATTATTTCTTCCCAAGTGAAGACAAGAATTTTATGTCTATCTCTCCCTCTTAATTAGGGAGGATATATCCATCACGTGTCTACATTTCTCTTCATGGCCTTCACTAATACTTACGACTATCAGTCCTAGTCTAGTGCATGACACATGAAATAGAAAAAAAAAACTATAACTCCCTCTTAATCAGGGGTGGCCCAATCCAAGATCCCTCTTAAACACGGACTTTACAGATCTCCCTCTTAACTAGGGAATCTCCTTTTCATCAACAACTTCTTCTTCGTGGGTCCTTCATCTGCTTGATCACTTTATTTCATTGATGTCATGAAATTCAATTGAGCTTCTTTCTTCTAGGGCATTATCCATCCATCACTTTCCTTCTTGGTTTGTCATGTCATTCCTTTCTTCATGGAAAGTGGCCTTCTTGATACATATATGGAACCTTCTTCATATGGTTACTTCTTCCTCATCACATTGTTCCAGGAATTTCCATCCACCACATGAATGCTAGTTGTACTTGTACTTACAACTCTTGTGCCAATAGCCCTGCATGAACTCATTCATATATTATTCAAGAAATCAAAACATAACACTAAATCAAATTGTACCTTTCGAGATGGATCTTCATCATGACATCTTCCTGTAGGTATCAACATCCTATAGACATGTTGACACATCTCCCAAAGATATCCATTGTCCAGGGTCTCCATCTTTTCTAGACTTCCATCGGAGTCTTCATATATTTCTGGGAGATTTGTTAGTCAAATATTCTTGGTCCTTTGGATGTTGATTTCCTTCATCATGGTTTCCTATCTCACGATCTCTTCCCTCCTCACAAATTCCATTCCCAAGAGTTTTCAATCAAAGTTTCTTGATTATAGTCAACCACCTCATACTTCATATGAGAACATATTATGTTGATTTCATCTAGTGTGACTTATTCCTTCCTGCATTCTTTCAAAGGAGGAGATCCTTTTCTCTTGATCATGCTTCTCAAGATAAAAGTAGTGATCCATGTTCCCTGCAGCCATATGACATGACATTATAATATTAAACACAAGCATACATACCTCATTTTACCTTTAGGTCATCTAGGCTTCATCCAACAACTTCCTTGATTGAAAAGATCTTCAATCCCTTGATCTTCTTCATTTCTCATGTCATCACCATCATCCCATGATTTCCATAAATTGGAGTTCCTGATGAAACACTTGACTTTTATCTAGATAAGTGAACACTTCGATGAGGATTCCATCAGAGAATCTTGAGGATCTTGCAGATCCTCATCTTGCAGATGTTTCCTTTTTGACTTGATGTATGATGAGCCTTGTCCTGGATGAATTATTCCTATCCTTCAATGTCCGATGAGATCCCTAAGAGCTATATCCTTCATGTTTGACTACCATGGATTTTGTCCTTCATGATTCCAATGGTGATGTTATGAGCTCTTGCTTCTAATGCTTCCATGATGCATCTTATTATCATGGTCATATCCATAAAAATTTATTTAGGAGCTTATGATAGGACCCTTTTGTGAGGGATACCATATGGATCATAGTAGAGATCTATTCCTCCCTCTTTCCTTGGCCCTTTTCTTCAGCTTCCTCCATCTTTCCAATGATATGAGATTCTTTCCATAATTTTTCCCTAACATTGAATCTTATCTATACTATTCTGTCTTGTTTGAGGATCAAACTTCCCTTTCCTTTTTGCACATGTTTGATTCTTTTAACCTTCAACACTTTTTCTCTCAACTTGTCTTTTTCTATCTAACATAGAGACTACAAGTTGTTGAATGATGTAACTTAATTGTCATTTGTTACCTTGGTTTATCAGTTAGATCAATGATAATTGTCTTCTTATCATCTCTCCCGGATCTCCCAATTGAGATATCATGAAGATATTCCTTCATTCTTTGATACCTTCAATAAGGTCTAAGTATATGACCTTCTTCACTTCATTTCAGAGAGTACATATTCTAGCATTTCATATATCTATTTTATGTCTCCTTTCTTGCTACATAGGGATGAGAGGACCTTAAGAGTTCCTTCCCATGAATACAAAGGAGACATTTTTCCTTGATATGTTCAATGATCTTATCTATGAGGATTATGACAATCCTCCTTATTCCGTTCAAGGATGTTTGATGACCCATTTAGCCTATATATATCCTTGCAATCATGAAGTCATTTTTACCAAATTGATTAATGAAAATACTTACTTGACATGTGAATATACAATCTTCACCTTGATCATGTTGAAAGTGGTTGAGGCAGATGCATTAATGCTTCCTTCGAATAAGATCCTTGTTGTAACAATAGAAATTACTATGAATTATACATCTAATCCTTATGATTTGAGATGGCATGTATTGTTGTCACACAAGTGAACCTTGTAGTATGAAACATCATATAGAATCATAGAACATCAAGGTTACTTGCTACGATCTCCTTATAGTACCTGGAATTATTTCTGAGCTCTATGTTGTAGATGATCCGGTTCAATATGTCATCGAGTATCATGAATCTGAGTTGTCAAGATTGCATTCTTTATAGAAAAATATTCAATCTGAGTTAGCGACTATCACTAGTATGATGAGATCATGTTATTATTGAGATCACTGTATGACATAGATCGAAACTGTGGGAGACACCAAAACTATTTCCATGTACGTGAGTTCTGAATGATTCATATTTTGACTGATATTTATTTATCATAGAACTTCAGATAAGGATCCAAATCAGTCATGCTATAGGACTAAATTATCTTGATTTTGTAGATTGATCCTTCAATCATTGATGTAGGTTTTGAAACACAAATCCATAGAACTTTCTTTAATGACCTTCTTGAAAATTTATCCTTGAATGTCTCTTTGCTGCCCTTCCTTTGACTTCAACCCCTTAGCTCTGTTTCCATGTTGAATAATCTAGGGCAACTGAAGTTTAATGAGATTATTCTTACCATGCTAATTATTTTTGAGGAATTTTAAACTTTTTCTTATTAGCACAATATTCTCTTGATATTATTTGAGTGTGTCTTATTAGTTCATCAAATAGCTACCAAAACAAAAGAGACAAGGACACAAGATGTTTGATTTCTCCCAGGACCAAAAAATCTCACTCTTTGAGAGGAAAACCCGCACAAAATTCTTCTTATAGAGATTCCAACTCTCAAATACCAATACCCTTGACAAAGACACTTGACACAATTTTTCCTTCAATACAATTGTCACCATCTCTTGCACTATCTAGCCTTCACATCACAATGTTCCTTCTCCTTCACATTGTTATGGAACTGTCTCTTGGAGAGTCTTGGTCTTCTTTTCTTCACAGACCTAGACACATACCTTGAATTCCACTGATGTCTTATCCATGACATAATAAGATCCTACACAACACTAACTCCCTCTATAATGCTCTCTCACTCCCACTCCTAATTTATCTACTCTATTATGGAACAAGGTACACTTGAATAGAATGGAACCCATTTTCTTCCGAGTGGTTCTATTATAACATAGCCCAATAGCTAACTAAGGGTTAGGTTTAGTCTTTAAACTCTCAATCAAACAATTGAGCAGGAAAGAAATGAAGGAAAAGGTAGAACCAATGACAAAGGGAAAGGTAAAGCACCCGAATCCACTCACTATGTTGTGGCACATTGAAACATTGGAGTAATTGAAGACTTGTTTAATGCTTCACTTTCTTCTTGGAAAAATGACTAGTTACTTGATTCAGGAGCAACTTGTGACATGAGTTTTAGAAGATATTTTTTTGAATAATTAACCAACAACGTTGATAGAGAAATATGCTTTGTAGACAAGTCAAAACTCAAGCCATCAGGGCTTGGCACCATCAGGCTCAAACTGCTCCCTAAACACCCTCCATGCCGACACGTCATCCATTCATATTCTCTCGCGATGCTTCTGATTCACATTCTCCTTGGGCTACTTATGGAGGTCTGTTTAGCGAATGGTTTGGGAGGTGAATGTTATTGCTACATAGGAACAATTCTGATGGAAGTTGCATTGAATGCTGTTGTGTTCATAGTGGAGAGATTATTGGTCGGGTTGAGTTTAGGTGTGGCCTCAATATGTGCAACTTTCTATATCTTTGAGATTTCACCTCACTACCCGAAGTGAGGCAAGCATTGTGTAGTTTCAATGCATTTCTCCTTAGTGGTGGTTAGTTATTGTCGTACACTATCAATTATGCTTTTACCAAGGTAAGAACTTGAATGCATAATGTTCTTATGAAGTTTTTCCATAGCTTTTTGGGTCTCATATTGCTAATTTTGATACAGGCACCAAGGACATGGAGATGGATGCTTGGAGTTGCAAGTGTTCCTCCGACTCTACAATATATATTGATGACATTCATGCTTGAATCTCCTTACAACCTTATTTGTGCTTCCTCTGAAACTATCTATAAGTCTTGGTATTTTTATTTGGGCTATGATCCAAGAAAATACTCTATCATGTTGCATCCAACTTGTTAGGTTTGCATCTCATAGAATTTGTTTTTCTTGTGATGATGCACTATAGTAATGAGAAGAGGAACCCCGAGCCGTTCTGGACAAGATATATCCGTATGATCAAGAGGCTAAGGCTCAAGCTAGCACACTGGGACAATTAATTGCAAATGAGAAGGAACAAAAGAACAAATTTCAATATGGTGGGAAGAAATAAATTCGGATTGCACTTATTGCCGGTGTTGGAATGTAGTATGGTTTTTAATATTTGGTCTAGAGTTCAAATCTAGATTCAATTTACAAAGTGATCTTGAATGCAATTTGACAATAGGATGTCGTTATACAAATTTGAGATCATTTTAAGGATAATTTTTGAAAGGCTGTTGTTTTCAGAAGCTTGTCACATAGGGAATTTTCAAGAGTATTTTAGCTCAATTATAAGAAATGTGAAGGACTTTGTTTGGTATTTAGATTAAATTAAAATCTAATTACAAAAAAAAAAACACTCCCCACCACTGCCAAAAACTAAAAATATCATGTAAACATGACAATTTTCTTATTACATGTACATCTCATACAATATTACATTCTAATTTATTATGGTTGTTTCCTGAGAAGATTTTTCAACCATTTGTAGGCATGAATAATGTGATGTATTATAGTGCCACAATAATGCAATTGGCAGGATTTACATCAAATTCAACTTCTCTCTTACTTTCCCTTGTAACATTAGGATTTAACGTGGTGGGCACAATTGTTGGCTTGTTGGGGCCTGACCCGGGTTCGAAAGAGTTATTAGCCAAACAAATCCCACACTACTGACCCTTTTGGCAACAGTCCATGGATCGCAGACTAAAGTCTCACTTGAGGTAGTAGGAGAGAGTGCTGGAACTAAGTTTCTGCACCCTTGGGATGTCTTGATGTGGTTTGGAGGGGTCGCGAACCGTTCTGTGGCCTCGCGCCACTCTGTACTGCTGTTGGGCCTTCACGTAGATCCGCACACATGCACTTTCTCAGTAATGAATTTATTACAGATCTGGTATTCTTCTTATAATCTTTAAACAAAAATTTAACAATAAATCCCAGTGTGCGTAATCATAATTCTTAAAGACAGTCATAAACTCATAAAGCCACTGCATAAACTAGAATATAAACAAATCCATAATATTTCCAAACCAACACAATATTTCAGAACCAACTTATCTTTATTAATATCTTTGTTTCAGTACAATCCACTTCCTGCCTTGCGCACACATCTACAAGGGTTCACGCACACAACTGTGAACTCTATCGGGCCTCCGTGCACACAGTTGCGGAGCCTCTATCTAACCACTAACAGCCACGACCCAGATGTACAGATTTAAAGCAACTGTTACTTATAGAAACCCATAACACATCAGATTTTCTCCAAAAATCTACTTCTACCCTTAGAGCCTCGCTCTATTTATACATTCCCATGGTCTGCAGACCATGGGCAGGCCGACTCACTTCCTATTATTTTATATTATTTTTGGGCAAACAACCCTTTGACTCGATCTATTACATTTCGCGCTCCACGCACTTCATGGAACTTTTACAATACATTACCCTAAATTATGGGCTCTAAGCCCCAAAACCATTACACGGGCCTCTGCTTCCCAACAGGCCCCCAACACAATCATTATGACTTGTCTCAAGTCACTCGTTGGTACGGCAATATGCGCTGCCAAGGCTTCGCTTTCCACAATCCCTATGAGTGACGTACTTCGTTTTGCTACTCCCTATTTGTTTCCTGCAGCTCTTCTTCAAGCTTCTGCTCCATTGCCTCTACTAATTCATGCAACCAATGATGCTCATTCTGCTCTGCTTGGTTAACACAGAGCACCCCCTCATAGGATTTTAGCTCAAGCTGGGGTGCCGCATACGGGAACTCTTTGTTCCAATTTCTGGTCTACTATACGCACTGTTTGCTGCAGCTCGTGTTGCAATTTTGCAAGAAAATTGTTGCTGCTCACGAGATCCCAATATTCAAGGTGCATCAGAGATGAACTATTAACTGCAATTCCATCATTTGTCTCCATATTCACAGTCTTTCCCGTATCGTTTTTGGGTCGCCGACCAGCCCATGGGTTAGGCAGTGGCATTCGAACCAATTCTGCTTCGTGTCTAAGAATTTTTGGTACATCCCCCACCGTCGGTGCTGAACTCTACGTGGCGCCCGTGGCCATCGACACCACATTATCTAGAAAGTCCTGCATCTCCATTGGCCATATTACAACCCCCGGGCTTACTATGTTAGCGTCAAGGATGAACAGTTCCATACCGATGGAAAGGCACAATAACTTACTTCTTTCAAACCCACAGATCATTCAGTGGATTCTCCCTTGTGATTTATAAGTGTTTTGAGATTGAAATTCAACCGTTCCCTCCTTTTTTGGCACCGTAACATTAAGCATGTGGCAAATCGTTTCGGGTTTGGCTCGTACCTCTTCTCGTAATTGCCTGCCGCCCGCTCCCTTTCTACATAACATAGACATCTTGTCATGAACAGTGTCAGCAACGGTTACCTCTCTTCTTATCCACGCAACAACACATCCCCTTTTGCGCAACCGCGACCCTTGTGACATACCAATTCTACGCACACCCTTGTTGTTGCGTAGCTCCTCCACAGATTGCTTTATCGTCTTGTGCTCTCTTTCAACTGCCTGGAGCGGTGAGACTATCCTTTGGTCAGTTAATCAGGTGGATGGCCCACCCATGTAGAGCTTCAGGCGATTGCCATTTACTCAGCCCGGGAAGGGTTCTCCATTAAGCTTGCCAAGATAGACTGCGCCTCCATCTGTGACTTCTTTGACTACATAGGGTCCCAACCAATGCATTCGAAGCTTTCAAAGGAATTTCTCGAACTTGCTGTCATATAGTAGTACTAGATCATTTTCTTTGAACGTGTGCATCTTGATATGGTGATCATGCCAAGTTTTTTCCCGCTGCTTCTGTACCTGTTGATGGAATCCTGCTAAAAACTGTTCCTCCTCCAGTTCTTCCAGTTGAGATATCCTCTCTTCCAAAGCCCCACGGTTTGCCATGCCTATCGTCACTTCTATTCACAAACTCGATAATGTATTCCATTGGCATGATGGCTTCCTTGCCATAGACTAACCAGAAAGGTGTCTAGCCCGTCAACTTCTTGCACGTTGTTCGATACGCCCATAGCACAACAGGTATGCCAAAGCCCAATCGTTCCATTGCACATTACATACCTTTGTTAACGCAGTTTCCAAAATCTTGTTAAACACTTCAACGGCCCCATTTTCTTGCAGATGGTACGACGTAATCTGTTGATGATATATCTGGAACTCCTCAGTGAGCATGCTGATATTCTCATTTAGGAAGTGCATTCCGCGGTCGCTCATTAGAATTTTTGGACATCCAAACCGTGTTAACACATTCTCGAACAAAAATTTCGTAGCTGTAGCAGCTGTGCAGTCCTTAACCGGTTGTGCTTCTACCCATCGGGTCAAGTATTCGGTTACAGTGATGATATAGCGCGCACCCGTCTTTCCTGGAGGTGTGATAGGCCCCACAAAGTTGATCGCCCATTTTTTGAATGGTTTCAATGTCATCTGTGGCTTGAGCGGCATTTCATCCCTTCGCGATGGTTTCTCAGTTCATTGACATATATCGCAGGCCTGATAGTATGCTTTTGAGTCTTGATGTAGAGTTGGCCACCATAGTCTAGTGTGAAGAATCTTCTGTGCTGTGGTGTGTCATGCATAATGTCCTCCTGCAACCACCCCATGTGCTTCATCAAGGATCTATCCTCGCTCGAATTCAGGTACATATCTGTGTAATATTTCATTGTTGCCCATTTTGTAGAGATTCCCTGCAATAACAGTAAAGTCTGTTGCGCGTATCACCTATTATTTCTTCTGCTAAACAGAATATCCCTACGGTGCGGTTCCCATGGTTAGGAAGTGGATTATATCCTCAAAGTGGCCATCCGTGACACTCACTGCATAAAGTTGTGCATCAAGTAGTCCTTCCTCCAAGTTTATGGGCTCTTCGCCATTCTCAATTCGAGATAGGTGATCTGGGCCTGTGTTTAGACGTCCCGACTTTACGATGACTTCGAAATCATACTCTTGAAACAATAGCAGCCACCTACAAATGTGCCCCCCCAACACAGGCTTATTCACTAAGTATTTTAGCGCGGAATGATCAATATACATCTTAAAGTGTCCTTCGAGTAGATAGCGGTGGTATTTCTAGAGCGCGTATACCATCGCCAACCCCTCACACTCAGTAGTAGAGTAGTTCTTTTCAGCTTTGGACAATCATCGACTCGCGAACGCGATCTGGTGACCAATTCCTTCTGCTCCTTCCTGTGTGAGTATAGCACCCAGTGCGATACACGATGAGTCAACATGCACGTGAAATTTGATGTCCCATTTCGGAAAGACCAAAATGGGAGTTGATGCCATATTCTCCTTAAGAGTCTCCAAAATTCTGTTACATTCCTCATTCCAACAATAAGTAGCGTCCTTTTTCAAAAACTGTTCCATTGGTGCCATGATCTGTGCGTAGCTCTTAATGAACTTCCGATAGTAACCAGTGTGTCTGAGCGTGGTGTGTAGTTGTTTGACACTTCACAGTGCTTGCAAGTTGAGTATGATAACAATCTTCGCCAGGTCCACCATCAGGCCTTGCTTGCAGACCACATGGCCAAGCAAGTTCTCGAAGGGGACGAGGAAAGTACACTTCTTTAGATTTAGCGCAATCTGGTGCTGTCGGCAAGTATCCAACATTAATTGTAAGCTTGAGATATGTTTCTTGATGAGCCCAAATACGGTCCAAACATCAAGATATACTTCCAATAACTTATGTATAAATTCCTTGCATGCAACTACCACGACACACAAAAATATTGCCGGTGCATTCTTCAGCCCATAGGGCATCACCGTGTACTGAAAACAGCCCCATTCGGTGGTGAAAGTTGTTTTACTCTTGTCCTCCTGCGTGATCTTGATCTGGTGGTACCTCGAGAAACCGTCCATGAAGGAGTAGGCTTCCTGTCCACCCACATTTTCCAGTACCTCATATGTAAATGGCACCGGGAATGGATTGTTAACACATGCATCGTTGAGCACGCAGATGCAGATTTCACCCTTCTGTTTTTTTCTCTTGCACAACCATAGGACTTACCCAGTCGAATTCCTCCATTAGTTCAATTATTCCTACTGCAAGCATTTTGTCCAACTCTTTGTGGACCTTTGCTTTGTATTTTGGATTCAATTGATAAGGCCGCTACTTGACCGGCTTTTCATCTGGCTTCAGGGTTATCTTCATCATTCCTAGGTTGCCAAGGATCCCTTTTAACTCCGTGCTTTTGGTCGGGAATAAATCTTGATATTCTCGAAGTAACTCGACGACCTTCTCTACCATGGCATCATCCTAATAGTCCCCAAGCGTTGCATACTTCGGCTCCTCCTCTGTACCAATGTTTACTTGTTTCATTTTCAGCGGCACAGTGATGTCGGGATCCTCGATTGCTGGTCTGCGAACCTCACGAATCCCCTCTGTTTCCAAAATATTAATGTTTCTAAGGTCATCCTTGTAATCTTCTACCTGTATGTTGTAACATTCCAGGGCCTGTCTCAACAGTTGCGACCACTCTGGCAGCACTATTTCTTCTGGTTCTAATGGTATTTTGAAAATAGTGGCCTTCACAACTTGCAATGAGTCGTCGACTGTGTCCATCTATTGGTCTTCAAATAGGAACATTAATAAGAATCCTTCACACAAGATGTCCCATTCTCCCATGCCATGTCGAAGCTCTGTCTCAGTATACCAGTTCCTCGGGATGACATCCAGGGTATGATAAAACAAGTGTACCCATTCTGGCTAGGGCTATTCCCCATAGGATTTAGTCCATTTGGTGAGGTGCGTGTGCGGGTCTTCACATCCATTGTATTTCTCAGTTAGTCATAGTTCCGTCTTCCCAAACCTTATCTACATCATCTGCCTGCAGTCGCACTATTCTTCAAAAGTTCCTTCCTGTGTTCCCCACCACCGTGCAGGCGTTGCACGCAACGCCCATTTTAATGCATCAAACCTCTGGTGTTCTAGTACCACGCACTCAAACTTGGTCAGGGATTTGTCAACCACTGTCAGCCCATCATACATCGGAAGTTCTTGATCCTGAGCTTTTACGCAACACACCGACCTTGTCATCATGTTGCAGTTTAACGTGGTCACTCCATTCAACCGGTTATGCCATCATTTGTCTTCTTCATCTGAATCTGAAATGCAGGCCTCTGCACATTCCAATGGAAGTTGTCCTTTTGCAGTCAAATTTACCCAATCCTAATCTCGCGCAGTTATCTTGTTGATATGACCCAAGTCCTCATCAATTTCATTGTTGCGTACGGGTTCAGTGTAGCGCGCTCCTTCAGTTGGGTCTAGCGAAACGACTATGTGTAGGGAATTATTTTCAAATATCATCTTCCGGTTCTTTAAATTAATGACCCCATTTATATCCATGGCCCAATCTATCCCTAATAATGTGGGGTAAGGGTTACTATCATCCATAATTTATGTTACCTCAAAGTCTGTAGGTGTGCTCGCACCTTCTATATCCACTGTGACTCCTTGCAATCTCCCCATAGGCAAGATATTTTGTTGGTTCGCCATCTGTAATTGAATGGGATACCACTGTAATGTGGGCTTGCCCATGCGTTCCCATGTCTTCTTAGGTAGCACGTTTGCATTCGAGCCTAAGTCTAGAATAATCTGATCCATCTCATAGTCGCCGATCTGTGCCATTAATCGCATTTCCATTCCAGTGCGCAAAGCATGTTTTCCTAATTTCCAGACCATGCGAGGTTCACCTAGCCCTGCGCACCTAGTTATCAGCTCTTGTAATCCCTTAATCACCTACTCGGGTTGATCCTTGCAACCTGAAGTAGAGACCTTCGCGAAGCTCTTCTTAGCTTCCATAAATGTCTTCTTCACACGTTCCAAGTTGAACTAATGCTGCTTTGTAGGGGTTTTGTGAACCCCTGGGCCTACCTCGGTTAATTTCGCCTTATCTTCCCCTATAGCCACGCCACTTCTGAGCATCATGTTTACATTGGGGTCTTCCCCACGCGGTTCAGACCTCATTAATTGGACATTCTGCATCACCGTAGGTTGTGCTACCCTTTTCTCACGTATCTGCACTATCAGTGTGGGGCAATCTATCATTTCATGATCGAACTGCTCGTAGTAGGGGCACGATATTCTAGTTGGGTTGGTGCAATCACGCACGTAGTGCCTTGGTCCTTCGCAGTTGTAATAGATTAGCTGCCCATGGCCCCTTCCTAGCCCCATTCCTCCCCGTCCTCACCCTTGGAACCAGCCGTGCGCTATCTCCATGGCCGGATATTTACCTCGTGCCTCAGTTTGCATCCTGTAGGCAGGTGTTCGATCCATCAACAATTCATAAGTATGGCAATATCGTTCATCATGGCCCACCGATCTGCAAAAAATGCAAAATAACTGCTGCGAGGTCTAGGAAACTTTTGTAGTAGGTGACAATTGTCTGTGTTGTGCTTTCCTCCCACTTGATAGATTACGCACTAGAGCAAGGGTGTCGCGCTTGGCCCCGCTTGTGCCTCTGGTTGCAACGCCATTGGTCCCCCCGCTGCCAAATAGTTCGCAAATACCGGACAATGATCCTTATCGTGGCCCTGGATTCTACATTTTATGCACCATACTTCCTCTCGCGCTTCTGGCTGGGGTGCCTTCTCTTGTTTCAAACTCTGCATTTCCAAACATAGGTTTTGTATTTGCACGTGGATCAGCTGAACTCCCAACCCAGGATCCTGTATTGGAGTCTCATGCAACCTCATCGCTATCTCTAATGCTTTAGCCTGGGTCGAGATCTTCTACTGTGATAGCGCCGTTCGCAGATGTGGTGCCAAGGATGCCATAAAACATGCGTGGTGCTACTCATTTGTCAGCATCATGTTAGCCTCTCGGATCATACTTTTCAGTCTCTGATCTAGATCCCAAGGGGTTTCACCTAGTAGCATCGCGATCTCCTTGAACCAAATTATCGACTGCGTCTCTGATTTCGGCCAGCTAAACTCTTTGTTCAATGCATCCCCGATCTCCGCTATTCCGGCATTTGGATGATCGCTAGAGTGCTTGATATACCAAGTCAGTGCGCGATCGTGTAGCGCACTCACCAAGGTAGCCTTTTTAATATTATCATCCGTAACTCCGTGCACTTCCCACACTACCCTTACTATGAACCAAAAGTATTTTGGATCTTTGCTTCCTGCTCCTTTGCATACCGACAACTTGATCGTGCTCATCATGTTAACCTTTTGGTTTGCGTGTGGGTGTGCTAGGGCCAACTACGAACTCGTACCACTTCTGATCCAACCAATCTTCAATCTCTTTCATTGTAGGGTTTCAAAATTCTGACCTCAGACATCCCTTAGGCAGATCCCGGTCCCGACAACAGAACCATTTGTTGGCTTGTTGGGGCCTGACCTAGGTTCGGAAGAGTTATTAGCCAAACAAATCCCACACTATTGGCCCTTTTGGCAATAGTCCGCTGAGCGCGGACTGAAGTCCCATCTGAGGTAGTAGGGGAGGTTGCTAGAACTAGGTTTCCTCACCCTTGGGATGTCTTGATGTGGTTTGGAGGGGTCTTGAACCGTTCTGTGGCCTCGCGCCACTCTGTACTGCTGTCGGGCCTTCGCAGTTCCGCACAGATGCACTTTCTTATTAATGAATTTATTACAAATCTGATCTTCTTCTTATAGTCTTTAAGCAAACATTTAATAATAAAACCCAGTGTGCGCAATCATAATTCCTAAAGACAGTCATAAAATCATAAAGCCGATGCATAAACTAGAATATAAACAGATCCACAATATTTCCTAACCAACACAATATTTCGGAACCAACTTATCTTTATTAATATCTTTGTTTCAGTACAATCCACTTCCTACCCTGCGCACACAGTTGCAGGGGTCCACGCACACAGCTGCAGACTCTATCAGGGCTTTGCGCACACAGCTGTGGAGCCTCTATCTAGCCACTAACACTCACGATTCAGACGTATAGATTCAAAGCAACTATTACTTCCAGAAACCCATAATACATCAGATCTTCTCTAAAAAGCTACTACGCTTAGAGCCTCGCTCTATTTATACATTCCCATGGTCCACGGACCATGGGCAGGCCAACTCACTTCTATTATTTTATATTATTTTTGGGCGGACAACCCTTTGACTCGATCTATTACATTTCGCGCTCCGCGCACTTCGCGCAACTTTTTCAATATCATTACCCTAAATTACAAGCTTTAAGCCCCAAAACCGTTATGCGGGGCCTCCACTACCCAACAAAAATCATCAACTTTTTCTTGCTAGATAAAACTTGGAGGAGAAAGCTAACAATCTACATTTTATTAGGAATAATTGTCCCTCTTGCATTTCTGGGTAGCTTACTCTATTATACTTCAAGTCATTCACCATTAGTAGGTAGGAGAACAATACTGCAATTTCCAGGAAACACACATGCCCATCTTACAGTTCCACCACTACATCTTGGGACTACATGAAATGAATTAGCGTTAATCCTAAGTGTGGGTTCTTCTCCTCCAAAGAAAAACATGTATCTTTCACATTTTCAAATACATGACATTACACATAATTTGATTACAATGACTAATTCAGAACTTTAACTATCACTTGGCATTATTTTTCTAGCTTTCACTAGGATCTTGTTTGATTTCAAATCCAAAGGCTCGAGATCTATGGCATGTAGAGTCTCATCAATGGTTTTTGCGAGGATGCTGATATGAATATGGTGTTGAAGAATCTAGGGAAACTAAAGTTTAATGAGATTCTTCTTGCCATGATAACTATTTGTGAGGCATTTTTAACTTTTTTCTTATTAGCACAATATTCTCTTGATATTATTAGAGTGTGTATTCTTAGTTCATCAAATAGCTACTAAAACAAAAGAGAAAAGGACACAAGATGTTGGATTTCTGCCAGGGCCAAAACCTCTCACTCTTTGAGAGGAAAACCCGCACAAAATTCTTCTTATAGAGATTCCAATTGACTAATACCAAGACCTTTGACAAAGACACTTGACACAAATTTTTCCTACAAGACACTTGTCACTATCTCTTGCACTCTTCAACCTTCACATCACAGTCTTCCTTTTTCACACTGTAGTCCTTCTCCTTCACATTGTTATGGAACTATCTCTTGGAGTGTTTCGGTCTCCTTTTCTTCGCAAACCTATACATAGAACTCAACTTCCCTTGATCTCTTCCTTTGGTCCAAGATAGCCTCTCTGTCTTCAATCTTTTTTCTATCATAGTTCAATGCTTGATATATCCCTTAACTGTATTAACATTGTATTTGGATAGTCTTCAGTCCTTCGCAAATGCGACAGTCATGAGATAGACTAAGCCCAAGAACACTTGATATATTTACACACTAGTAGAAACCTTCATTATTCAGTGTAATACCCCTTCTCTTCGTTTATATTAGATTAGAGATGTCTGAGATTGATTATTGTTTATAAGGTGAGGTCACTCCATATATATAGTGACTTATTCTTTCTATTTAGGCCGACATGAGATCCTGGAGATAAGCCGACATTTCCTTAAGGAGTATACTGTCTTTCTTTTAGCCGACTGCAAGAGGGATAGTGACAATATCTTGGAGTGAAATTTTGACATGTGTAACATGACTTCATGAATTCTTAATTATATTCATGACAAGCAAAAAATCCTAAAGACATCAAGAAGAAGTATTTGACCTATGAAATATATTTCTTGTTCATGAAACCCATGATGCAAGGAATACAATAAATACATTTGTTTCTTCTTTACATAAAATAATAATTACAAGTCACTTTGAAGACCGAACCTAGTTACACTTTCTTCAACACTCCCTCTTAACTATGGAGGTATTCATAAATGGTACTTGGTCATTATCAATCTGAATACTTTATCATAAGAAGAATCAGATTGGTAACCCATCTGTATAGCATCATAGTAACCAACATTGTTTCCACAACAAGGCCTTGACTGACAGCTCTATCTCTCATCAGATTAGAGCACAATGTTGGTGAGACCAATGACTATAGACACCTTCATCATTGTCTCTCAAGGTACATACCGACCCATGTGTTCAATGAGTATGACCTTCTAGGACTATTATTATCTTGGGTTCCCAACCCTCAAAGAATATCGATCCTCTTGCCTTCTCTTACCTTGGATGCCCTACACATCCTCAAAGAGCATCAGATGCCAGATGATTACACAATACTTCCATTATTTCTTCCCAAGTGAAGACAAGAATTTTATGTCTATCTCTCCCTCTTAATTAGGGAGGACATATCCATCATGTGTCTACATTTCTCTTCATGGCCTTCACTAAGACTTACGACTATCAATCCTAGTCTAGTGCATGACACATGAAATAGAAAAACAAAACTATAACTCCCTCTTAATCAGGGGTGGCCCAATCCAAGATCCCTCTTAAACATGGACTTTACAGATCTCCCTCTTAACTAGGGAATCTCCTTTTCATCAACAACTTCTTCTTCATGGATCCTTCATCTACTTGATCACTTTATTTCCTTGATGTCATGAAATTCAATTTAGCTTCTTTCTTGTAGGGCATTATCCATCCGTCACTTTCCTTCTTGGTTCGTCATGTCATTCCTTTCTTCATGGAAAGTGGCCTTCTTGATACATATATGGAACCTTCTTCATATGGTTACTTCTTCCTCATCACGTTGTTCCAGGAATTTCCATCCACCACATGAATGCTAGTTGTACGTGTACTTACAACTCTTGTGCCAGTAGCCCTGCATCATCTCATCCATATATTATTCAAGAAATCAAAACATAACACTAAATAAAATTGTACCTTTCGAGATGGATCTTCATCATGACATCTTCCTGTAGGTATCAACATCCTGTATACATGTTGACACATCTCCCAAAGATATCCATTCTCAAGGGTCTCCATCTTTTCCAGGATTCCATCAGAGTCTTCATATCTTTTTGGGAGATTTCCTAGTCAAATATTCTTGGTCCTTTGGATGTTGATTTTCTTCATCACGGTTGCATATCTCACGATTTGTTCCTTCCTCACACATTCCATTCCCAGGAGTTTTCAATCAAAGTTTATTAATTATAGTCAACCACCTCAGACTTCATATGAGAACATATTAGGTTGATTTCATCTCATGTGACTTATTCCTTCATGCATTCTTTCAGAGGAGGAGATCCTTTTTCTCTTGATCATGCTTCTCAAGATATAACTAGTGATCCATGTTACCTGCAGCCATATGACATGACATTATAATATTAAACACAAGAAAACATACCTCATTTTACCTTTAGTCATCTAGGCTTCATCCAAAAACTTCCTTGATTGAAAATATATTCAATCCCTTGATCTTCTTCATTTCTTATGTCATCACACCATCATCCCATGAATTCCATAAATTGGAATTCCTGATGAAATACTTGATTCTTATCTAGATTACTGAACCCTCTGATGAGGATTCCATCATAGAATCTTGAGGATCTTGCATATCCTCATTTGGCAGATGTTTTCTTTTTGACTTGATGTATGATGAGCCTTGTCCTGGATGAATTATTCCTTTCCTTCAATGTCCAATGAGGTCCCCAAGAGCTATATCCTTCATGTTTGACTACCATGGATTTTGTCCTTCATGATTCCCATGGTGATGTCATGCGTTCTTGCTTCCAATGCTTCCATGATGCATCTTATTATCATGGTCATATCCATAAAAAAATATTTAGGAGCTTATGATAGGACCCTTTTTTGAGGGATACCATCTGGATCATAGTGGAGATCTATTGCTCCCTCTTTCCTTGGCCCTTTTTTTCATCTTCCTCCATCTTTCCGGTGATACGAAATTCTTTCTATAATTTTTCCATAGCATTGAATCTTAGCTATACTATTCTGTCTTGTTTGAGGATCAAACTTCCCTTTCCTTTCTGCACATGTTTGATTCTTTTAACCTTCAACACTTTTTCTCTCAACTTGTCTTTTTCTATCTAACATAGAGACTACAAGTTGTTGAATGATGTAACTCACTTGTCATTTGTTACCTTGGTTTATCAGTTAGATCAATGATGATTGTCTTCTTATCATCTCTCTCAAATCTCCCAATTTAGATCTCATGAAGATATTCCTTCATTCTTTGATACCTTCAATAAGGTCTAAGTATATGACCTTCTTCACTTCATTTCAGAGAGTATATCTTATAGCATTTCATATATCTATTTTATGTCTCCTTCCTTGCTACATAGGGATGAGAGGACCTTAAGAGTTCCTTCCCATGAATACAAAGGAGACATTTTTCCTTGATATGTTCAATTCTCTTATCTACGAGGATTATGACAATCCACCTTATTCCATTCAAGGAGCTTTGATGACCCATCTAGCCTATATATATCCTTGCAATCATGAAGTCATTTTTACCAAATTGATTAATGAAAATACTTACTTGACATGTGAATATAAAATCTTCACCTTGATCATGTTGAAAGTGGTTGAATCAGATGCATTGATTCTTCCTTCGGATGAAATCCTTGTTGTAACTATAGAAATCTTTCCTTCAAGTTACTATGAATTATACATTTGATCCTTAGGATTTGAGATGGCACTGTATTGCTGTCACACAAGTGAACCTTGTAGTATGCAACATCATCTAGAATCATAGAAAATCAAGGTTACTTGCTACAATCACCTTATAGTACCTGGACTTATTTCTGAGCTCTATGTTGTAGATGATCCGGTTCAATATGTCATCGAGTATCATGAATCTGAGTTGTCAAGACTGTATTCTTTATAGAAAAATATTCAATCTGAGGTAGTGACTATCACTTGTATGATGATATCATGTTATTATTGAGATCACTGTATGACATAGACTGAAACTGTGGGAGACACCAAAAATATTTCCATGTATGCGAGTTCTAAATGCTCCATCTTTTGACCAATATTTATTGATCATAGAACTTTAGATAAGGATCCAAATCAGTCGTGCTATAGTACTAAATTATCTTGATGTTGTAGATTGATCCTTCAATCCTTGATGTAGGTTTTGAAACACAAATCCCTAGAACTTGCTTTGATGACCTTCTTGAAAACTGATCCTTGAATGTCTCTTTACCGCCCTTCCTTTGACTTCAATCCCTTAGCTCTGATTCCATGTTGAATAATCTAGGGCAACTGAAGTTTAATGAGATTCTTCTTGCCATGATAACTATTTTTTAGGCATTTTAAACTTTTTCTTATTAGCACAATCTTCTCTTGATATTATTAGAGTGTGTCTTATTAGTTCATCAAATAGCTACGAAAACAAAAGAGACAAGGATACAAGATGTTTGATTTCTTCCAGGACCAAAACCTCTCACTCTTTGAGAGGAAAACCCGCACAAAATTCTTCTTATAGAGATTCCAATTGACGAATACCAATACCCTTGACAAAGACACTTGACAAAATTTTTCCTTCAATACACTTGTCACTATCTCTTGCACTCTATAGCCTTCACATCACAATGCTCCTTCTCCTTCACACTGTTATGGAACTGTCTCTTGGAGAGTCTCAGTCTCCTTTTCTTCACAGACCTAGAAACATACCTTGAATTCCACTGATCTCTTATCCATGACATAATAAGATACTACATAACACTAACTCCCTCTATTTTTCTCTCTCACTCCCACTCCCAATTTATCTACTCTATTATGGAACAAGGTACACTTGAATAGAATGGAATCCATTTTCTTCCTAGTGGTTCTATTATAACATAGCCCAATAGCTAACTAAGGGTCAGGTTGAGTCTTTAAACTCTCAATCAAGGATTTGAGCAGGAAAGAAATGAAGGAAAAGGTAAAACCAATGACAAAGGGAAAGGTAAAGCACTCGAATCCTCTCACTATGTTGTGGCACATTGCCACATTGGAGTAATTGAAGACTTGTTTAATTCTTCACTTGCTTCTTGGAAAAATGACTGGTTACTTGATTCAAGAGCAACTTGTGACATGAATTTTAGAAGATATTTTTTTGAATAATTAACTGAGAATGTTGAAATAGAAATATACTTTGCAGACAAGTCAAAACTCAAGCCATCAAGGCTTGGCACCATCAGGCTCAAACTGCCTGGTATTCCATACTTTCTTCTACATGATGTTCTATATCTCCCAGAGTTGAGGAGAAACTTGTTGTATTTGGTCCACATCCTCCAGCAAGGACACTCCATTCATATGTTTTATGGAAAGGTTGAGGTCAGAAAAGCATCATATCACTCACTTGTCATAACAGGGATAGAAGAAGAAAGACTTCTGAAGCTGCAAGGAACCTCTACTAGTGAACTTAAATTCTCATACAATTCTCATTATGATGAAGGTACATTTCCATCAACTATTTTATGGCATGCTAGATTTGGACACTTGAATTATGATAAACTTCGTATGTTGAAGAAAAGTGGTGCTATTGGTTGCCTACAATTCCTAGGAAACTTAAGCAATGTGATGCTTGTATCTTAGGAAAGCACAACAAACAGTCTTGTCATGATTCACATTCATGAGCACATAGAAAACTTGAACTTATTCATTCAGAGTTATGTGGGCCAATGCCTATTCCTTGTACAAATGGAAATAAATATGTGATGGAATTTATTGATGACTACACCAGAATGTATTGGGTTTATTTATTGAAGAACAAATTTGATGCTTTTCAAACATTCAAGAACTTTAATGCCTGGATTGAAAATGATGCACAATCTCATATTGGCTCTATTTGCACTGATAATGGAAAATAATACACTTTAAATGAATTTGAAAACTATATATGCCAGCATGGGATCAAACATAAAACAACTATTCCTTATAATACACAACATATTGGAGTAGTTGAAAGAATGAATAGGAAAATCTTAAATATGGTACATTCCATGATGTTTTTCAAGAATGTAAAATTGATATTTTGGGCTGATGCAATTCTATGTGCTATATACATAAAGAATAGGTGTCCATCTAATGATATTAGAAACAAGACTCCTTATGAAATGTGGTATGGCCATATTCCTTCCGTAAAGCATCTAAGGGTCTTTGGTTCCACCTGTTATGCCTTGATACCTAAGGAACAAAGAAACAAACTTGGTGCAAGGAGTCATAAGTGTATTTTCTTGGGGTATTCAAATACCTCCAAAGCATACCGTCTCTATGATGAAGTTAATAAGAAGTTTGTAGTATCTAGAAATGTGATATTTATTGAATCTTCCACAGATGACAATGTTGTTGAACGACAACTTGATCACTTGGATAGATTTAGACATGCAAAGTCTTTTCAAGAACTTGATAATGAGATTCCACATATTGAAGGGGAGATTCCTATACTGGATCAATCTGTGGAATATTCTTCTGAAACACTTTCTTCCCCACATGAAGCTCCATCCACTGATCTAGACGAAACTTTGAGTGACATGATTGACATAATTGGGAGACTAAATATTGACTCAGCCCCAATTCAGTCAACTAAGTAGCTTGGGCCATATCAAAAAGGTCCTCCAAAATGGCTAACAAAGACAACTGAAAGTGTTCATCCTGATGAGGTTGGAAAGAAAAGAACAAGGAGCTCTACTAGACAGAACGAAGATGATGTAGAAAATTCTTATTCACCTGTTGATATGGGTGTTTCTTATGATTGTGAACTGAATTTGTCTACAAATTTGTTTCTTAGGATTGTTAAATGAGTTTTTCTATAGAATTTGAACCAACTTCCTTCAAAGAAGCCGCTTCTCATGATGAATGGAAAGAAGCGATGCAAAAAGAGTATGATGCCTTGATAAAGAAGGACACTTGGAAGCTAGTTGATCCTCCATTAGGAACCAAACCAGTAGGTTGCAAATGGGTCTACAAGAACAAGTATAATGCTGATGGATCACTTGAAAGCACAAAGCTAGGCTTGTGGAAAAATATTTTGCACAAAAGGAAGGGGTCGACTATGAGGAGACTTCCCCCCCATAGAAAAATGGGCTACCATCTAGAAACTCTTTTCCTTAGCAGATCAGAATGGTTGGAAAGTCCATCAAATGGATGTAAAAACTGATTTCTTGAATGGAGACATGAAAGAGAATGCTTTTATGTCCCGACTAGAAGGATTTGTTTTGAAGGGTCAAGAACATAACGTATGCAAGCTTGTAAAATCCTTGTATGGCCTGAAGCAAGCACCGTGAGCCTGGTACGAGAATTTAACTGAGCATCTTCTGAAACTCAACTTCAAACACTATGATCTTGATGATGCAACTTTGTTTGTCAAGAAAGTTGGAAAAACAGTTGTATATCTTGTGGTGTATGTAGATGATCTTTTGATGACAAGGAACAATGAGAGCTATATTGCATCCATAAAGAAGGAATTGAGGAAAGGTTTTGAAATGACAGACTTGGGGTATGTTCACTACTATCTTGGTATTGAAGTAACTCAACATCCAAAGTTTATATTCCTATATCAAAAGAAGTACATTGGATATATGTTGAGCAAGTTTACCATGGAGGAGTGTAATCCTTTGACTACTCCAATGGAACATAACTTAAACCTCACATTCATTGAAGGAAAAATATTTGAGGATGCAAGAAAGTATAGACAACTTGTAGGAAGTCTCAACTACATGACTACTACCAGACTAGACATTTCATTTTCTGTTGGAATCCTTTCCAGGTTTATGCAAAAGCCTTGTGAGGGACATTGGTCTGCTACGAAAAGAGTTCTAAAGTACTTGCATGGAACTCAAGAATTTGAACTTAATTATACACAGGTGGGCAAATTCAGCCGCTGATTGGATACTCCGATTCAAACTTCGATGGAGATAAAGAAATTGCGATATCTAATTCAAGTTATGCTACGAGTCTTGGATCAAGAGTTGTCTCCTAGAGGTCATGCAAACAATCAATTCCAATAGATTTGACAATTGAGGCAGAATATGTGGAAACAACTGAAGCAACAAAGAAAATTGTGTGGCTCAGGAAAGTTATAGAATATTTGTAGGAGAAACAAGTGCATTGAACTCCTCTCATGATTGACAACACTTCAGCAATAAAGTTAGCCAAGAACCCAAAGTTTCATGATCGAACGAAGCAAATCAATACAAAATACCATTTGATTTGACATCATGTTGAGGCAAAGAAAATCCATCTACGCCAGTGTTCCACAAATGAGTAGATTGTAGACATCTTCACCAAAGTGCTTGGAAGAGAAAAGTTCAAAAGATTCAAATGATGCTTGGACTCACCAACATCCCTTCAGATTAAGGAGGGGAATGTTGACTCCTAATCATTGGGATTAGGTGAATCCATGTAAAATAATGTAAATAGAAATTAAGGAGAATTGGAATGTGAAGAGACATTGGGAGATGAAGCCCATGAGTCTCTCCCTCAATGTATATATCTATGATCAACCTCTATGCAAAAACACAATTCATTTGAGGAGTTACCTCCTGGCCTGATAAATTCATCATTTTTGAAAGTTTTCCATCTTAGGAAACAAGGATTTAATTAATTTCATTTTTCTTATAAGAGCTTCAACAAACTTTTGAATGATTGCTCCATTAAATTTAGACAAGGAGATAAAATGTTTTCTATTTGGAATCATATAATCTTCTAAGCCCTTAATAATATTTGCCCCTATATAAATAAATCATACTTTGTACAAAAAAATGTTAAATGGCTACTATTTCCATATTCTACATAACCTACGATGATAAAACAACATTTTGTACCTCATGAGTGAGTCCCTTGAGGGCATTGTAAGTTGAGTCCTTATTTCTAGTATTTCAAATTAATATCCATTTCCTTGAGTGCTTCTGGTATGAAATTAGTAATTCCTATGGGAATTTCCTCTACGAAGTACTACTAGTATTTTACCTTATTAAATTGAAATTGAACTTGCTAATAAGAAATATTCCATGCTTGGATATGAGTCATGACACAAACAATATCTTGACCATATTTTGGCATATGTGACAACCCCACCCAAAGTCTTCGAATAAGTTGCATTGTAAATATATTGTGAATATTTTGTAACATTTGAAATCAAGAAAAGGGGAATGAGTCAAGGGACACAGATTCCAGAGTTGGGGAGGAGATCGCTCGCATGGTACGTTATGGTTTCTTGTGTAGAGAAGAAACTTGAAATGCAGGACAACCAGTAAAGGTTGGATGGTGCATGAATTGATGAAGGAACTCTTGAAATTAAATGAGCTACAAGAGGAAGTATGCAGGCCCATGTTGCTTGAGAAGAAACCACAAGAAAAAGGATAGGAATTTTATGGAGGGACTATGCAGTGTAGGCCAACAAGGATGCAATAATAATTGTGGCTAAGGAAGAGGCCAAGAAAAGCTAGAGGAAAGAGAACATACACAGGGGGGGATACATTCAGACCAGAGGAGGAGATATAAAGATGACGAAGAGTGGTATTGAGGAAAATATTTAGAAATAGCTTCCAATAGGCAATGCTAAAGATAAGACATGAGGAGGGGATTGGTTCTCGATCCCTAGAGGCTGTGGGTTGAGTTGCTAGTCTTTGGAGCCCTGTAATAGCTTAGGGTCCCTAGAGGCTGTGGGTTGAGATAGGATCCCTGGAACCCTGTAGCATCTTAGGTCCTTGGAGGCTGTGGGTTGAGACAAAGGTCTTTGGAGCCCTGTAATAGCTTGGGTACCTAGAGGTCATGGTTTGGGATGGAACCTCTGGAGCCCTATAATAGTTTGGGTCCCTTGGAGGCTATGGATTAAGATAGAAAAATATGGAGCCCTATAACAACTTGGGAAGAGACCATCTTGGAGCATAAGTAGAGGAAGACCAAAATGAAGACTTATGCTTACCGCCTTGATGGTACAGTGGATTCTGGACTCCCTAGAAGGGGGTGAATCACTGTGTGTTCAATTTGGGGTGAGGTCAAGTGCCTTTGGATTCCCGATGTCATCCAAGCAAGTACTTTTCAGTTGGTGGGATTGAGGAAGGAAATCCTATGGAGTCCCTGATTTAGTGGCAGTTGGTGTGCTAGTCCCAAAAGCAAGCAATCCCCCTAGACTCTGGAATCTGGCTCGGGGGTGATGACTGCAAGTAAGTGTGGCTGCAATCATCTACGGTTGGGTGGATATTCCTTATCCTAGACTCAATTTCCCTGCAAATTCAAAGGTAATTATTTGTGTATGTTGTTTATGTAGGTTTTAACCTTGTACAAAAATTACCAGCAAATGAATTCTTAAAAAACAGAAGTATATACAATGGTGAGAAACACAAAGCAAATACACAAAGATTTTCCCCTGGATCCCAAATCCAAGGCTACCAGATTGATTTTTCATTATATTCCTTTCAATGTTACAATACATATATATACACATGCCGAAGCATTCATAAACCCCAATCCCTTAACCCTGTATCATAACATAACCGTAGTTCCCTTGACCAGATCTACTAAATATTATGGGTAGAAAACCATTATGCCCAAAATGACAAGAGGAGGAGATATAAATATGATGAAGAGTGGTATCAAGGAAAATATTTAGCAATAGCTTCCAACATGAAACATTGAAGAGAAGAGAGGAGGAGGGGATCGGTTCTCGATCCCTAGAGGCTGTGGATTGAGTTGCTAGTCTTTGAAGCCCTGTAATAACTTAGGGTACCTGGAGGATGTGGGTTGAGATAGGATCCCTGGAGACTTGTAACATAATGGGTTCCTTGACGCTGTGGGTTGAGACAAAGGTCTCTGGAGCCTTGTAACAACTTGGGTCCCTAGAGGTCGTGGGTTGGGATGGAATCTCTGGAGCCTTGTAATATATTGGGTCCCTTGGAGGGCATGGATTGAGATAGAAAAATATGGAGCCCTGTAACAACTTGGGAAGAGACCATCCTGGAGTAGAAGCAAAGGAAGACCAAAATGAGGACTTGTGGTTACCGCCTTGATGGTACAGTGGATTTTGAACTTCCTAGAAGGGGGTGAATCACTGTGTGTGCACTTTGGGGTGAGGTCAAGTGCTTCCGGATTCCCAAGTCATCCAAGCAAGTAATTTTCATTTGGTGGGATTGAGGAAATAAATCCTATGGACTCCCCAATCTAGTGACAGTTGGTATGCTAGTCCCAGAAGCAAGCAATCCCCCTAGACTTTGGAATCTGTCTCAGGGGTGACGACTGCAAGTAAGTGTGGCTGAAACTGTCTACAGTTGGGTGGAAATTCCTTGTCCTAGGCTCAGTTTCCTTGCAAGTTCAAAGGTAAGTATTTGTGTATGTTTTTTATGTACGTTTTCACCTTGTACAAAAATTACCTGCAAATGAATTCTTAAAAAACAGAAGAATATACAAAGGCGAGAAACACAAAACAAATACACAAAGATTTTCCCCTGGATCCCAAAACCGGGACTACTAGATTGATTTTTCATTACATTCCTTTCAATGTTACAATACGTATATATACACATGCCAAAACATTAATAAACCCCAATCCCTTAACCCTATATTAGAACATAACCGTAGTTCCCTTGACCGGATCTACAAAATACTATGGGTAGAAAACCATCATGCCCAAAACCTTGTGCCAAACCCATGCAAAAAACCATAGGTAGGTCTTCCCACCTAATATAGGGTCCAATTTTTATTTTTTCATGGGGCGCTGCTCAACATGCAACAATTTTTCTTCTAATGAATCATGTCCCCGTGTTGTAGATAATGGTTTTGGATTCAAGGACTACATTGTGTTGATTATGCTTGCATATGTGGTACATATCTGTGTGGGATATATATATATATATATATACACACACACACACACACATATATATATATATATTATATATATGTGTGTGTGTGTGTGTGAAAGTTGAAAGCAAAAATGCGTGTAATTATTTGTGTATGTTATTTATGTAGGCTTTAACCTTGTACAAAAATTACCTGCAAACGAATTCTTAAAAAACACAAGAATATACAATGGCGAGAAACACAAAACAAATGCACAAAGAGTTTCCCCTAGATCCCAAAACTGGGGCTACCAGATTGATTTTTCATTATATTCCTTTCAATGTTATAATACATATATATACACATACCAAAGCATTCATAAACCACAATCTCTTAACCTTGTATTATAACATAACCGTATTTCCCTTGATAGAATCTACTAAATACGATGGGTAGAAAACCATCATGCCAAAAATGACAAGAGGAGGAGATATAAAGATGATGAAGAGTGGTATCGAGGAAAATATTTAGCAATAGCTTCCAAAAAGCAACATTAAGGAGGAGCGGATTGGTTATCGATCCCTAGAGGCTGTGGGTTGAGTTGCTAGTCTTTGCAGCCCTGTAATAGCTTAGGGTCCTTGGAGGCTGGGGTTGAGATAGGATCCCTAGAGCCTTGTAACATATTGGGTCCTTGGAGGCTGTGGGTTAAGACAAAGGTCTCTGGAGCCTTGTAACAACTTGGGTCCCCAGAGGCCGTGGGTTGGGATGGAACCTCTGGAGCCTTGTAATATATTGGGTCCCTTGGAGGCCATGGATTGAGATAGAAAAATATGGAGCCCTGTAACAACTTGGGAAGAGACCATCCTAGAGCAGAAGCAAAGGAAGACCATAATGAGGACTTGTGGTTACCGCCTTGATGATACAATGGATTTTGGACTCCCTAGAAGGGGGTGAATCACCGTGTGTGCACTTTGGGGTGACATCGGGTGCCTTTGGACTCCCGAGTCATCCAAGCAAGTAATTTTCATTTGGTGGGATTGAGGAAAGAAATCCTATGGACTCCCCAATTTAGTGGCAGTTGGTGTGCTAGTCCCAGAAGTAAGCAATCCCCCCAGACTTTGGAATCTGGCTCGGGGGTGACGACTGCAAATAAGTGTGGCTGAAACTATCTACGGTTTGGTGGAGATTTCTTGTCCTAGACTTAGTTTCCTTGCAAGTTCAAAGGTAAGTATTTGTGTATGTTGTTTATCTATGTTTTAACCTTGTACAAAAATTACCTGCAAATGAATTCTTAAAAAATAGAAAAATATACAATGGCGAGAAACACAAAACAAATACATAAAAATTTTCCCCTGGATCCCAAAACCAGGACTACCAAATTGATTTTTCATTATATTCCTTTCAATGTTACAATGCATATATATACACATCAGGAAGCATTAATAAAACCCAATCCCTTAACCCTAGAACATAACCATAGTTCCCTTGATCGGATCTACAAAATACTATGGGTAGAAAACCATCATGCCCAAAACCTTGTGTGAAACCCATGCACAAAACCATAGGTAGGTCTACCCACCTAATATAGGGTCCATTTTTTTTTTCCCAGGGTGCTACCCAACACCCAACAATTTATCTTCTAATGAATCATGTCGCCGTGTTGTAGATAATGGTTTTGGATTCAAGGACTACATTGTGTTGATTATGCTTGCATATGTGGTACATATCTGTGTGGGATATATATATATATATATACACACACACACACACACACATATATATATGTATTTATATATGTGTGTGTGTGTGTGTGTGAAATTTGAAAGAAAAAATGTGTGTAATTATTGCTAATAGTAGACAAAGAACATCTGATGCATACGAAGCATAACAAACCACATGATAACAAAGACTGAGCCACAATGCTGTGCTGAGCCTGAATCTACATACATGTTTAACAACATGAGAAGCAACACATAAATAACTTATTAAGGAAGATACAAAACACATTACATGTCATGGCCGAACCATGAGAGCTTGGATTAAAACTTGAAAGATAGTGGGTTCCAAGACCTTTTTATTAATATGAATATTACATGGAAGAACCTCTACATAGTAGGGTCTGTATTCAATTGCATGTCATCTATTTTCCAAGTTACAAGTTGTTGTGTTGTATGGCGAGCATGCATTAATTTCAAGGAGAGTTTTCCCCTAAATTGCCTTCGACCTAGAAATATCAACAGGATGGATACCTGTCGTTGGCATCTTAGGGTGGCTTTCGAGACACCCAAAGACTTCGTATATCGCCATGGAGCTACTTGAAGGATCAACATAGGGTTCGATACCATTGACATGTAGCAGGAGAGGTAGGAACCTCTTAGGAGTCAACACCAAGCTCTTGGAAGTTAAGAAAGGAAGGAGCACCTATGCTGCCTTGGGTAGCATTCCCTCCCAATGGGAAAGGAAGACTCGTGGGCCAAGAACCCAATGGAGAATCTATCACCCAATCTCAAGAGGGATAACATCGTACATTTCCCTAAGAAACCAAGGGTATCATAATGAAACCGTGAAGCACGCATGGGAGTCTACAAGATTCTTGAGACAAAGCCATAGTTGAAAAGACTGGCTCAAAGAAGCCTGTGCAGTGAGAGAGCTTATAACCGGGGAGGTTGCAGAGCTCTTTGTCTAAGACACTTTGCGATGCATAGTTGAGGTACCTTGACTGATTCATGATGGGAATAAGGATGAAGGCCTTATTGCAACGCAGAGGAGTGAGGCCATGAAATTATAAGAAAGTTTAAGATAACCTTATCCTTTGGATGGTCAAAACCCTATTCAAGGGAGGTTTTCGATTGGTGGAACTAGATTCCTCCTCATGTGATTGGTCAGAATGATAGGGCAGAAAATCCATAGAGGTTGAATCCCGAAAAATAATTTAATTTAGAGCCAGGACTCAATGGTAAAGGGCCTTAGGGTTCTATCGAGAGACAATGATGAAAACTTCTTCCGTTACTTGAATCCATTAGGTAGGCAAGCTCCAAGAGGTGGCCACCTCGGAAGCCTGAATGGTCGGAATGCCAAAGAATTGTGAGAATGATTTCTTAAAGAGATCTGAGTTCGAGGATTCCCATTTACTAAGTAAAACAAAGTGTGAGCCTAGTCGCCGAGGGCTCCCTTGCTCTCCTTAAACTAGACAAATGGCGACTTAGTGTCATGTGGAGATAACGTCAACATGACGTCTTAAAGAACACGTGGAAAGCAATTTGAAAGTTTTGGGTACCCAAAGAAGCCATATATGGGTCACATGTGGACCTCTCATGGGTTAACACATGGTGTGGGTGACGTCGGCATGACACCACTTGGACGATGGTTAGACCCCGGAGGTCAGAAAACTCGTAAATATGGATGGATGAATGTCCCGAGCCAGGGATCATCAATTGATGATGCACTAGTTGATGGAGAAATGCTTTGTCACTTTGGGCTGTTGACTTGAGAGTATTATAATGTAGGTTCCATGGTTATGGGGCCCACTAGGAACTGACAAATAGCATGTGGATGGTTACATGGCATCCCGAGATACTGGAAGCCTGTAACTGTTGCAGAAAGAAATGTTGGAAGAGCCGGGGTAACGGGATGGATAGAGTATGGGTAATTGAACCCACACCAACGTAGTAGGCCATTGAGGGAGAGATGGAAAGTAACACAGAGTCATTACACATTAGTCAGAAGGTTGGATTCCATGGGAGCCTCAATTTGATAGTTTGAGACATTCTGAGGGTCCCATAGTCATTACATGTTAGTGGGAAGGTCAAATTCCAAGAGGGGCTCAACTTGAGAGTTCAAGATGTTTTGAAGGTCCTAGAGTCGTGACAAATCATCCAAAAGGTCGTATTTTGGGGGGGCCTAAACGTGAGAGTTCTAGATGTCCTGAGGGTCTCAGAGTCATGACATGCTAGATGGAAGGTTGGGATTCTGAAGGGGACTCCGAATTGTAATTTCAAGGCATGTTGGGGTCCTAGAGTTGCACTGAATTAGTTAAAAATAAAAAAAATTATTACCCCATTCCTCAAATGTGAAATTAAGGGGCCAGGTACATTACATAGTGGTATCAGAGCATTCAGGTCCAATACTTGAACAAAATTTTTTTCGTCAGAAGTAAGTGAGGAATTTTTATTAAGTAATTATAGGGTACCAAGTCAGTCTGGATTTTTCTTGTTGTTTGTTAATGAAATTGTACTAAGGTAAGTTAGCAGATGGATAATAGCTTTATGGGAGCAAGATTATGGCTATCAATATGTTGTTATCATTAATTATTTACCAATTACACAATTAAATGACTGCTTCATATGATTTGTAAACGACTTGTATGTTAACATGGTTGTTTTTTCTACCACAAGAACCCCCATGACAAATCCATGAACGCAAGCTCATGATTGTGATTAATTACCATTTTAAAATGTATAACAATGTGTGTGAATGAAAACACATCACAAGAAACATGACATAGAAAATATACAGTGATGATGACCGAAATAGTTGAATATAGTTCCGATCTATCCCAACATGGAAGTGATGAATTTGGAACCAATAAGAAGAGAGATCAATTCGGCGAGGGGGAGGGAATCACTACCCGAATCAAATGGACACCTTGAGAAGCCTTCGGGACGAGGTGAGGATCTTTAAGGTTGATAAGAGAGGCTGTAAGAGCTCAAGTAAGGAAGGTTGAGATCAATGTAGTCATACTGAAAACTATCACACAATGGAAGAGGAAAAGGAAATCTAAAATGAGGACCAATCATAGAGACAGAAAAATCCTTCGTGAGTCAGAAGAAAACACTAACAGATAAGATGGTGGCGGACCTAGAAAGAGGCCTAGGAGGGAAGTGAGGACACTCTGCCAGGGGGAGAACCTTTGAGTAATGAGGGGGAAGGTCTAGAACACAGGTGCCTTGCTCGAGAAAACCATCCAGTTCTTCTACTTGGAGATACCACCATTCTCACCATCACCATCGCTTAGAGAGCAAGGAAAAGGAACATATTCCTGAATAATTTTAAAAGGAAAAGCTGCCCACATTCGATGGGGATGTGAAGAAGGCAAAGGACACTGAATCATGCCTACTAGGATGAAGAATGATACAACCATTACTGAGGAGTTGAAATGGGAGGAGTTTGAAAACCTGTTCAGAGAGAAATACCTATCTGAACGCTACTATGACAATAAGGCAAAAGAGTTCTATGAAGTCAAAATGGGTTAGATGAATAGTGATGAATATGCCACCAAGTTTTTGGGACTACTGCAATATGTACCATATCTCAAGGACAAGAAATTTAAAATTAAGAGGTGCATCAGTGGGCTGCCTATGGTAGTTAGAGATAAAATTGAATTTTTGGAACCAAAAACCCTAAAGGATGCAATCAAGAAGTTAGAAAATGTCTATGAGAAAGAAAGGAATAGACCTAAAATAAAAAGCAACTGGCCAACCAAAAGCATCGCTGGACAAAGTAGGAATTGGTCCAAGAAGAACCTAGAAAGAAAAGAGGGTAAACACACAACTTAGACAATACAATCTCAATAGAAATCCAATGTTGTCATTAAGAGAAATGTGTAGCAACCAACACCAACACAACCCAAGAGCGAAGGACAAGAGCTACTCAAGTGTTGGACCTGTGGTGGGAACCATAGGAGAAGGGGCTGTCCACATCAACAAGATGTTGGACCCAAGATCTACAGTTCTTAGGAGGAAAGCACGATTGGCGAAGTAGCCTAGAATAGGCCAAGGGTTTACAAAACATTAGATAACCATAAAGTAGACCACCAGACATCCAGATGGAAGGTAATCTACAAGAACAAGCTATTTTTCTTTTAATTGTTCCATGTTCTAATTATAGCTATGTCAGCCTAGAGCTTGTCGAAAAGTGCGGATTGGACAAGGAATTGCATAGAGAACCTTTGATGGTTCAATTGGAAATATGGACAAGGAGAAGAATCATCGATTGAATGACTTCATGTGCATTTGAAATCAGTGGCATGCCTGCAACAACCCACTTGAACGTGCTATCATTGGGTGGGTACAACATATTACTTGGCATGGAATGGATGTACGTACACCATACCAAGGTATATTGCTACGAAAATGCAATAGAATGCTTAGATAAGAAAGGAATGAAAAGAGTGTTGCAAGGAAATAACAATCCCATATCAGTGACGTTGATCACTGCTACGCAAACCAAATGCGATAGTAGAAATGGATGTACATTGTTTGTAGTACAAGTTTCCAGGAACGAAGGAACCAATAGATCAACATAAGATGAGGAAGCTAAATTGCTTCAAAGGTACCCTATTTTGCAATAGTATACAAATTTATTTCCAGTGGATGTTCCTAGATTGCCTCCTCATAAATAGGTAAATGTTTTTATTGAGCTGGTATTTGGAGCAACACCAACATCTAAGGCTCCATACAAAATGAGTACCTTAGATTTGGTTGAGCTAAAACTACAATTAATGGAAATGCTTGACAAAGGATACATAAGACCAAGTGTGTTTTCTTGGGGATCACCAGTATTGTTTGTAAAGAAGAAATATGGAACCCTGCGATTATGCATTGATTATAGACAACTGAACACGGTAACCATCAAGAACAATTACCCTTTACCAAGAATTGATGATCTCTTTGACTAGTTAAGGGGAGCAACAATCTTATCCAAAATTGACTTTAGGTCAGACTACCATCAAGTAAGAATCAAGGAGGAGGAAATTCATAAGACTGTTTTCAGAAAAAGATACATGCACTATGAATTCATAATGGAACCCTTTGGGCTTACTAATGCCCCTGCCACGTTCATGTTCCTGATGAACAAAGTGTTATGACCGTACTTGGAAAAGTTTGCCTTTGTATTCGTTGATGACAAATTGGTTTATTTAAAAATGGAAGGAGAACATGAACAACACTTAGAAATTGTGTTACAATTGTTGAGGGAACATAAGATCTATGCAAAGATTGGTAAGTTTGACTTCTTCTAGTCACAAGTACACTACTTAGGGCACATAGTCTCCAATGAATGCGTATCGATTATCCTGATAAGATCAAAGCCATAAGGGAGTGACCAATTCCAAAGAATGTGGATGAGATCAAATAATTCATGGGAATGGCAGGATATTATAGGAGATTTATTTAGAATCTCTCCAAAATAGGATATCCCATTACAACTTTATAGAGAAAAGGGAAAAATTTGAGTGGGCTACACAATGTGCATAAATATTTGAGTAGTTAAAGAAATTTGTCACCAGTATGCCAGTGCTGAGAATCACAAATCCTAGGAAGGATTTCATAGTATTTACCGATTCCTACAAAGAGGGACTTAGTAGAGTATTAAATGCATGAAGGGAAAGTTGTGTGCTATGAGTGTAGAAAATTAAATAAACATGAGGAAAATTACATGACACATGATTTAGAATTGGCTTCAATCATTCATGCTTTAAAAATGTGGAGGCACTATCTCCTTGGATGGATGTTCACACTCATGTCAGACCATAGTGGGATTAAATATTTGTTTGGACAACCAAATTTGAATGCTAGGCAAGCTATATGTTTGGCCACACTCAATGAGTTTGACTTTGAGATTAAGTATATAAAGGGCAAGGAAAACAAAGTCGCTGATGCCTTGAGCAGGATAATCCAAGTGAATCACTTGGAAATTGTAAGGTCATATGTAACAAATCTGGAAGAAAGGATCGAAAGAACCATACAACACGATGAAACATACCAGCAAGTAAAGGAAAGGTTGCAGCAAGGCGGTGAGGATGGAGGATACCACCTCACTGAGGATGACTTAGTTAGATTCAAAGATAGAATCTATGTGCCTAACGATGATAAAGTAAGAAGATTGATAATGAGAGAATTCCATGTTAAGCCCTATTTAGGCACCTGGGGTATCAAAAGACCCTTACATCCATTAAAAGATACTACCACTGGCCAAATATGAAGAAGCAAGTAGTATACTTCATGGAAAAATGTATGGAATGCCAACAAGTAAAGGCCGAATGCAAACATCCGACAGGATTGTTACAACCTATCTTTATTCTAGAATGGAAGTGAGAGGTAATCTATATGGATTTCATTACAGGATTTCTTGAAATAGTTAAGAAACATGATGCAATTATGGTAGTGGTGGATAATATTAGCAAGGTAGCTGATTTCATGGTAATCAAATCCACCAATTCTTCTAATGACATAATTTTTTTTCATAAAAGAGATTGTGAAGCTACATGGAATCCCCAAGAAGATTGTGTTAGAAAAATATGCTAGATTTACTTCCGGGTTTTGTAAGGAGCTGTTCACAGGTTTGGGAACAAAATTAGCATTCAGTTTTGCATATCATCCACAAATAGACATGAAAACAAAGAGGAACAAATAGATCTTGGAGCACATGTTGAGGATGTATGTGATGCATCAACCGAAGAAATGGGAAGAGTATCTCCCACTTGTGCAATTTTTATACAACAATGGGCACCAAGAATATATAAATATGAGCCCCTTTGAATCATTATATGGCAGGAGATGTAGTAATCCTATTACCTGGAGTGATCTAGTTTTCAGGGTCCATGTAGGACCTAATATGCTTAAAGATATGGAACAACAAGTTCAAATCATAAATCTAATTTTGAAAGTGGCACAAGATAGACATAAAAGATATGTAGATAAGCATAGGGTTCACAAAGAATTCCATGTTGGAGAGCACATTTGTCTGATAACTAAGCCCAGGAATAGTTCACTAAGGATGGGGACATGTGCCAACCTAGAACCATGGTATTGCAGACCATTTGAAATCATTGAAAGGATAAGACCAGTAGCATAAAGGTTGGATTTACCTCCATCAGTTAGAGTTCATGATGTTTTACATGTTTCTTTACTTAAAAAGTATGTACACTATTCTAATAATGTGATTGACTGGTCTAGGCTATAGGTGGAACTAGAAGGAGAGTTCCAACGAGAGCCAATGTTCCTTCTAGACCATAGGAGTCTCATGCTTCGGAACAGAGCCATAGAGAAAGCCAAGCTACAATGGAAGCACTTTAGGTCTGATGAGGCCATGTGGGAAATCACTGATGCCATGAAAGCTAATTATCCCTCCTTGTTTGATGGTTAAAGCATGTGTAATTTTAAATACTTTATATAGTTGTGTGTATAAAGCTCCATAAAACAATATGTGTTTCATTTTGATTTTATGTTGCATATGGGAAATTGAACAACGAGGGCGGTGTTCCCTCAAGGGAGAGGGGACTGTGACAACCACACCCAAAGTAGTATAAGTTGTATTATAAATGTATTTTGAATATTTTACAACATTTGAAATAAAGAAAAGGGGACAAAGCAAAGGGACATGAATTCCAAAGCTAGGGAGGAGATCACTTGCTTGGGACGTTATGGTTCCTTGTGCAGAGAAGAAACTTGAAAGGAAATACAACCATTAAAGGCTGGTCGGTGCATGAATTGATGAAGGAGATATTGAAATTAAATGAGCCGCATGAGGAATTATGCAAGCCCATTTTTCTTGAGAAAAAACCACAAGAAAAAGGACATGAATTTTATGGAGCAATCACACACTATAGGCTAGTAAGGACGGAACAATAATTGTGGCTGAGGAAGAGGCCAAGAAAAGATATAGGCAAGAGAAGATATAGGGGTGGGGGAGGGGGAACACATTTAGACAAGAGGAGGAGATACAAATATGAACAAAGAATGGTATTAACAAAAATATTCAACAAGAGCTTCCAGCAAGCAACGTTGAAGAGAAGAGAGGAGAAGGCGATTGGCTCTCAATTCCTGGAGGCTACGGGTTGAGTTGCTAGTCTCTGGACCCCTATAATAGTTTAGGGTCCCCGAAGGTTGTGGGTTGAGATAAGATCCATGGAGACTTGTAATACCTTGGGTCCCTAGAGGTTGTGGGTTGACACATAGGTCTTTGGAGCCCTATAATAACTTGGGTCCCTAGAGGTTGTGGGGTTTGGATGAAACGTCTGGAACCTTGTAACATCTTGGGTCCCCTAGAGGTTGTGGGTTTAGATAACATACTTTGGAGCCCCATGACATCTTGGGAAGAGACCTTATTGGAGCAGAAGTAGAGGAAGACCAAAATGAAGACTTGTGGTTATCATCTTGATGGTATAGTGGATTCTGGACTCCCTAGAAGGGGGTGAATCACTGCGTGTGAATTTGGGGCTGAGTTTAGGATCCTCTAGTATCCCGGTGTCATCCAAGAAAGTAATTGTTAGTTGGTTGGATTGAGGAAGGAAGTTCTGTGGAGTCCCTGGTTTAGTGGTAGTTGGTGTGCTAGTCACAGAAGTAAGAAACCCCCTAGACTCTAGAATCTGGCTCAGGGGTGAGGACTGCAAGTAAGCATGGATAAAAATGTCTATGGTTGGGTGGAGAGTCCTTATCCCAGACTCAGTTTCCTTGCAAGTTCAAAGATAAGTATCCACATATGCCATTCATCTTCTAATGAATCATGTCGCTGTGTTGTAGATAATGGTTATGGATTCAGGGACTGCATTGTGTTGATTATGCTTGCATATGTGGTACATCTTTGAGGGGATATATATATATATATAGATATATATAAATATATATAATATATATATATATATTATATATTAGTATTAATATATAGATGCATGTGTGTTTGAAATCTAAAATAAAAAATGTGTGTAATGATTACTAACGGTAGACACAAAACATCTGATGCATAAGAGGCATTACAAACTGCATGATAAAAATTACTAAGCCACAATGTTATGTTGAGCTTGGATCTACATACATGTTTAATATCGTGAGAAGGAACTCATAAATATCTTATTAAGGAAGAGACAAAACTTGTTACATGTCATGGTCGAGCAATGAGAGCTTGGATTAAAACTTGAAAGGCAGTGGGTTATGATACCCTTTTATTAATATGAAGATTACATGGAAGACCCTCTGCATAGTAGGATATGTATTCACTTTCATGTCATATGTTTCCCAAATTACGAGTTGTTGTGTTGCATGGCGAGCAATGTATTGATGTCAAGGGATTTTTTCCCTAGGACCAGTCGAGCTGCTAGCTTTGCATAAATGAATTTCGGAATGACAGTCTCAGTAGGCTGGATACCTATTGTTAGCATATTAGGGTGTCTTCTGATGCACTCAAAGCCTCCACATAGAGCCATGGAGTAGCTTACAGGTTCGATATAGGGCCAGGTACAATCATGTGTGGTAGGATAGGTAGGAACCTCTTAGGAGCCCACACCAAGCCCATGGTAGGTAAGTGATGTAGGAGAGCCTATGTTGCCTTATGTAGCATTCCCTCCCAATGGGAAGGGAAGGCTCGCGGGCCAAGGACCCAATGGATAATCTATCACCAAAGCTAAGGTGGGATAACATGGTAGATCACCCTAAGAAACCAAGGGCATCATCATGAAACCATTAAGCACGTATGGGAGTCTACATGATTCCTGAGACAAAGCCCTAGCTGACAAGATTGGCTCGGAGAAGCCTGTGCAGCGACAGAGCTTGTAGCATGGGAGATTTCAGAGCTCTCCATCTAAGATAATGCGTGATGTAGAGTCAAGGTCCCTTGACCGAGTTATGATGGGAATATGGAGGAAGGCCTTGTTGTGGCGCAAAGGTGTGAGGCCATGAACTTATAAGAAAGTTTGGGATAATCTTATCCTTAGGATGATCAAAATCCTTGTCAACAAAGGATTTTGATTAGTGGAACTAGATTCCCCCTTACATGATTGGTTGAAATGATAGGGAATAAAAGCCTTAGAGATCGAAGCCCAAAAGATAATTTAATTTAGAGTCGAGGACTCAACAATAAAAGGTGTTGGGGTTCTATCAAGGAATGATGACATAAACTTCTTTCGTCACTTGGATCCGTCAGGTGGAGAAATGCTAGAGGTGGCCATCCCGGAAGCCTGGAAGGTCGAAACCCAAAAGAATTTTGAGAATGATTTCTTAAAGGGCTCCAGGCTAAGGGTTCTCATTTACTAAGTAAAACCAAGTGTGAACCCATTCGTCGAGGGCTCCCTCGCCTCCTTAAAGCGAACATATGGTGACTTATCATTAGGTTGAGATGACATCAACATGATTCCTTGAAGGACATGTGGCAAGTAGTTTGGGAGTTTTGGGTACCCAAAGGATCCCCATATGAGTGACACGTGGAACTCTTGTAGGTTAACACATGGTGTGAGTGATGTCGACATGACATCACCTGAATGATGGTTAGACCCTGGAGGTCAGGAACCTCGTAAATGCAAATGGTTGAACCAAGGATCATCAATTGACAACACACTAGTTGAAAAATAATTTCTCTGCCACTTGGGGCCGCTGAATCGAGAGTATTATGATGTAGGCTCCAGAGTTGTGGGGCCCACCGAGACACCAATGGATAGTGCGTGGAGGGTCACGGGGCATCCTGAGATACTAGAAGTTTGTAGCCATTAAGAAATAAATATCGAAAGATCTGAGTTAATGGGATTGATAAAGGATGGATAGATGGACCCACACAAACATAATAGGCCATTGGCAAGAGAGATATTCATCGCCATAAAGCCATTACATGTCAACCATAAGGTCAGATTCCAGGGGCACCTCAACTTGAGAGTTCGAGACGTTTTGAGGGTCCCAGAATCATTACACGTCAGCTGGAAGGTTGGATTCTAGGGGGGCCTCAACTTGAGAGTTTGAGACGTTATGAGGGTCCTAGAGTCGTGACACGTCGGACAAAAGGTTGGATTATGGGAGGGCCTCAATGTGAGAGTTCAGGATGACCTGAGAGTCTCGAAGTTGTGACACACCAAACATAAGGTATGGATTCTAGAGGGGACTCCTAATTGCAATTTCAAGGGTTGTTGGGGTCTCGGAGCCGCACTGAATCAATAAAAAAATAAAAATAAATTATTACCCATTCCTCGAATGTGAAACGAAGGGGTCGATTATGTTATGACATATTCTAGCCTTTTTTCATAAATCTTCCCTTAAACATTATTCAATTCATCTTATATCTGAAAGCATAATCAATAAAATTTGTAGGTTGATACTTGTTTGATTTATAGTAATTAACTTGATTCTTCAAGAAGGTGATTGATTTCCATATCCCTTCATCTTATTTTCTAAATCTACAACTTTATGTACGTATTCTTGGGCCATGGAAAATATAATAGATGAAAAGGAAGACAACCTTAGATTAGTTGTGTTCATCACCATAGTCTCGGTAGTGAGTATTACATTAGACCCTAGGTGTTCTTTTCCCTATTCTATACTTTTGCTTTATTACTTTCTTCCTTTGTTTGTCAAATGAAAACAATTCTAGATCAACAACTTGATCTAGAGGAGTTGGAATAGGATTATCACATATTATAACTATGCTTGAACCAAAAAATCATTGGAAAAGGTTTGAGTGTTGAATTTTTTTCCATCTATGTTGAATCTATTTTCCTTGTGTTGTGTTCCTTGGTCTATTATGTTAGTAGTGAAAGTTACAACTACTTTTTTCTTCTTTATTCCTTCTCCTCAATTATCAATTTCAAATTATTCAAGATTGTTTCATAATTAAAATTTCTCTTGTGAGGTTTCCTAGCTTTATTTTCCTGATGTTGATAAGGGAAACAAATCCTCATCTTTAATCCCACTGCTCAACAACAATTCTCATGGGTTTATGCATTTGATCTTTTTCTAAATTGAAATGGTGTTACTCAATGTTTTCTACCTCCATGTTGGCCCAAGTGGAATCTATTGCTCAATACATCCATACATCCAATGGATATTCTAGGCATGATTTATTTTTTTGTTTGATTAGGTAAGTATTAAATCCACGTAAAGCTATTTGATACTTAATCTCTTGAATAAACAACCTAATTGGCACATAGGTGGAAGTGCGTGAGGTGCTTATGTGGCACCATAAATCATAAAATATTAGGGTGTTATTCCAAGTACCATTCTCCAATGTTCTTCAACACCTTAATCACATCTAGAGATTTACTTGGGCAAGGTTTCCAAAAATGAGTTTATATTATGGTTCCATGAAGACATCCTCAATAAGTGGATACTAAAAATGGCACCTCCTTTCCATAAATATCCATAATAAACATGAATAAGAGGCTACTTGGGGAAGCAAGACCAACCTAATCCCAAGAATATTTTATAAGAACAATTCACATCTAATAGGTATGATGAACTGTAATATTTTATGGCTCCTAAAAAATATCAATTGATGTACAAGTATTCCATAAATACCACAAATGAGCCAATTACAACATGTCCCAAGAGACTTGAACTCACACAACTAAGGAAATGAATTGTTCACCAAACCCCTCGAGCTAAGATCCTTTGGCTAATTGGGCTACTTGTTATAACTAAACAAACACACCATTACTTTTAAATTTTGTTGTTGTTGTTGTTGTAAAAAATAATGAATCCCATACTAAAATTTTACATCTTTATTTTATTTTAGGTAATATTGTTTCCATTTTTTTTATGCATTGATTTAGATTTATGATAAACTCAAAAGAATACGTTTTTGCTTCTAAAAGATCTATAATTAATTTCCAATAGGTTCATAGACCATGTAAACAAATGCCTCCAATGTTCAAATTTCTAAACAAAACAAGGGGAGTTGCAAAGCAGCAAGTCCTTGCTATTGTTGGTTTAAAGAAAGATAGTTTAAACTACAAGTTGCACTAATTAGAAATAAGTGTCATTTCAACTATTGGGACTCATAGTTCACTACAGCTACTACAACTAATTAAAATTAGTTGGACTGAAGTTGAACTATTGGAACGTAAAGTTGTTGAACTATTAGTTAGACTAGTGTGATATAGTAAGGTTTCATGGTAGCAACAAAAGCAAAGATTCGAACTAGAAATAGAACAAATTGCAAGAAGTGTAGTTCATCGAATAGGAATTCCAATTAGAAGTGAAGGCTATTTTAGAAACAAATAGCATCCAATTTTTGTTAGTGGAAATACCTTGGCCATTATCATGAACTTAATCAGGCCTTCTCAAAGAACACAATCAAGAAATAACTGAGAACTTAACTTAACTAGAACTTGACAAATAAAGAACATAATCTAGCAATAACTGAGAACTTACTTTTGTGGAAAAATGTATATGTTATAAATATAAGAATATGATTAACCATGACCCCGTTAACATGGATCTTCATATATAGTACTCAACACCCCCTCACCCCCTTGTTTGTGCAACCCAAGATTAAAGAATAGTAATGAGAAGGACACCCATCCAAGACTTTTGTATCCTGCATGATTTTACTTTGTAATGAATGCCTCTACAGAGTTAACGGGGATAACCCTATGAACATAATTGTAAATGTATAGCTGAGGGCACTGTGGTTGTTGATTTGATAAAATTTTGAACACATCAGAAAGCCTCCTATTATGGACAAGAAATAGAGATTTAAATATAACATAACTGAGCAAAGCACACATTATTTAGAATATTGTCACCACACAATAGACTCTAACCAAGAAAATGATGTTAAAAAGGAAATTTAATGATCAAAATATGTAAAACCCTACTAAAAGATATATATGCAAACCACTAGGTAAAACTATATAAATAGCTGTCAACATAGGGAAAGTTGCAAAATAGTTTGAAAAATTTCTCTAACATTACAAGTCAAAATATCTCTCTAACATCGGACTTTAGCTCACTTGAATGAGCTTCGTCAAACCCCAACGACTCTGCACTCCCTTCTCTTCTCTTTATTAGTCCGTTTGTCGCAACACTCTGTTTCTTTAACAAGGCATCAAAAAAACCTGCAGCCCAAACCTGAAACAAGAGACAAAACACAACCAGACTTGAATCTAACTAATAACCAAACAAAACCCCTAAAATCATAGGTTGAATTTTCCATATTTAACCAACTAGTATTGTTAAAAGGATGAAATATTAGATACAATGTTGGTTTTTCATCTGCAAGAACACCCACTTTGGGAGGTAAAAAAAAGAACTCATAATCAACTAATCCTCCTAATCAGTGACCCACCTAACACATAATGTTTTTGTTGTGATCCTTCACCCCTAGCAAAGTGAGCTATGGGCATTTCCATAAAGCGTAATGTGTGGATGAATGAGAGCGTAATGACATGATTGTGTCTAGAAGTACTATGGATGATGGTCTGCTTGGTGAAATACAGGTTATCGAATAGAAACACTATGGGAGGGTATAGTAGATAGAGAAAAAAATCCATTTTGAATGGTCGATGAGATATGGCCCTCATACTCTCCAAACTGGTATTTGAAATATACTAAAACTATATAATGAATAGGTTTATTGCGATTTGTTGCAAGCAAAGTTGTAAGATTGGTATGCAAGATATATATCAGTTAGGTCATTGGGGTGTCTTAGCACAAATATCCCACTCTTAGTGTAGTCTGCAAGTTGTACCCTATCCACACAACATGAGTTTGAAAGGGATGAAACTGAGTGCAAGGGAGCAGAAATTTTAACATAATAACTAACCTTTGGACCTTGAAACTAGGAAAAAAAGAAGTATTGTCTAAGCAGTGTAGTCCATTCAGATATGTTTATCAAAGAACCTTAAAAATTTTGCACGGATTTGCATTAGTTTTCTATAAGAATATTCAGCTGGCATAAAGAGTGATGAAATTTAATGTATATCTTTCTTAAATTTTACCAATTTATAGATTTTTATTTTCTTTTCCATCCATAAAATATCAGTAGATTATAAAATACCATTAAACTGTCCCAGCTTGTATGTTGTGGAATTTGTTGATAGGGATACCGTAAACTTGCTAATATTGTCCATCAGAGCTCCCATTTGCATAAGCATAAGTGTGATAGCGATGATGTCAGGTACAACCGTGCAAGTGCCGATGATTTTCGTAGAATAACCCAATTTATGATCACATCTTATACTAGCTACAAAACTTCTAAAAGCTCTGATTGACATGCCTGAGACACACTCTCAATTATATAGATCAAGCTTTCACAAGCTATGATGATTAGAGTATTGTGTGTTAGGGCAAATGAACTTTGAAGGTTTGATCTCTAGATTGGGCTAATGCATCTAACAAGGTGCTTGTTCCATTTTGTCTTCTATAGTTTGTTGGGTACTCCAAAAATTATGCCAAACCCTTTAGAAAAAATGTTTGGTGTTTCCTAAACACAAACTTCTATTTGGTAATTATGGTAATGATTTATCATGTCTAAAGATAAATATGTGTAAAAATATATATATTGCAGAGGAATAACAAGTAGTCATACAACAGAGAAGTCTCTAGCTATAATAGTAGCATTCGAGGTAAGGCCAACGTCTTGCCATTGAGAAGTTATAGAGGCTTGGGAACCACTTTTGTTCCATAGATTAAAACAACTTTGTTGTTGGATAGTGGCCCAATGCAAACTTGTTTACATGTTATAAATAGATATAGAGAGAAACTAGGTCAAAATTACAATACATAAATTGGCATTAAAAGGGTACCAAACAAAATTTTAGAGAAGACACAAGGGTGTGAATATATATTTTCAAAATTTTCATACTGTCTACAAAATTATTTTATTATACACGGTGTATCCAGTAGAGGGGTATAAAATTTATAAAAATATGAGACTCAACTAATTTTTAAAGAAACCAAATATTCGATCTACAAAAAATTCACATGTCAAGGTCTCTTAACTTTCTACGTTTCTTACATTGCTTTCCTAATGGATCTGCACAAACCCAAAAGATGTGGGATAAAATAATTAATTTAAAGCAATCTCTGAAACTTATCCTGAAAAATCCTTGTTACAAAGGATTTTACAAATCCAACCTTGGTTGACTTTAATCACTTACGTGTTGCTTAGAATCAATAGGGGAGCTTGCACTATAAAGACATGTAATCTAAAATCAATTGACAAGAAAATATGTTGGAATTTGATTATTATCATATATATCATCAACACAAGAAAATCTATTGGAATTTGATTATTATCATATATATCATGAACACAGAAGTTTGTAGCATGCAAACATATCAAAACAAATATCATTTGAAATAAAATCATTAGATATTGATGACAAATATCATTGAAATGTGATTAATAAAGAATATTTATTATTTGTGAATTATAATTAATGTCTAAATTATGCGGTGGAATTATGTTAAAGTAGACCAAATATAGAAGTTTTCTAGCTGTTGTAAGATGAAGAGAAACCATGTATGTTACAGATGAACAATTGTACATATGGAGATAGCATAGTAAAACACACAACTGCCCACCTGTATCAGAATATCTACCCAATTCCATGTTTTCTCCTCTTACTAAACCATGCACGCTGCACAAAACCAGAAAAATATATAAAATAGTTCCTAAAAAGAGCAATGAAGGAATAAACAAGAGCTTCTAATTTAATATTAAACTAACGAATTTTCAGCGAATATATTGAAAACATTCAATAATTTTTTTTTTTTTTTTTCCTCGTACAATTAAGAAATTGACAATATGAATTTAGTTGAAGATAATTAGTTGATATAGAATCACTATCACAAATAGTATGTTAGAGATATTCCATTGATACCACATGAACACAATATTCCAGTTTTCTAAGGTAGTCGCCAATACTCTTTCCACTAATACATGCATGGGCTTGAACATTTATGAAAAATACTATGGCAAGACTGACTCTCTTCGAGCTGCAAGTTCCCTTGTAGGTGACACAAATAAAGCTTGAACCCTACACAACAAAAGAAAACCCATAAACCCCTGAAAACACACTAACTATTAAGATCATATCGTGTCACTATTAGGACGAGGAAATGTCGGGCTCTTGTGACTCAAAGTCATGAGAAGGAGCAAATAAATATTTATACAAGCGATGAATTATCCAGGTCCTTGAGCCGGACAATTGAGGGAAGAATATGGTAACTTGCAACTTTCATGGTTTAGAAATAAGCCCGACCCATGAACTCAAAGTGTACCGTCCATTCCTTGCCATTACACCCTGCCGGGAAGTTGGCGATATCTGGTTGGAGGGAAGGGTTTGAGAAGATTACCATTTCATATCCTAAGCATGCTAGCTTGTTCATGAACTACACATTTGGGCCATTACAGTAGGTAAAATCTTGTTGGTCTTTCATGTGAGGATTTAGGCAAATGAAAATGCTGATGTAATTCTTCAAAATGTGATAGTCTATTGTGAGAGGATTGATACTTAATGTGTTCCTGACTTGTAAGGGTGGTTTAAACTATCTACAGGAAATAATATTTCTTTTTACTGGCTGGCCCGGGTGTTCAATTTTTCAAGGACGGGAATAAGATCTTTATAGCTAATGGGTAGCAGTTCTAATTTGCTGGGCTAATCGGTATCATTCAATGAAAAGGAAAATCTTACTCAATCGGAGTTGGGCATCATCATAAATCTGCCAATAATAAGTGCGCGCCCAAGATTTCTTCTTGCTGGGTTCCTAACGAAAATGCATGTCTCTAGCCCAGAGTATTCATTAGCGGTTTTATCATATATATATATATGAGTTTCATCAACTGCCTCTGTAACTACTCGCTTTTATCTGCTTCTTGAATTGAATAATCTTCAAATGCTTGATATAAGGCAGTAATGTTCGAACTCATAAAATTAGTCATGCTACTGTTCAAAGTGAGAGGGCATGCGCACTGCAATTTTTAACTGTATTTAAACAATTTAAAGATGATAGTATCCTCTGATGCAAAGATTCAAGACTAGGATAGATAAATGAAATAGAGAAATAATAACAGTTTAATTCATACCATTTTAACAAACTTGAATAAAACAAAGAGATGGAAGTAGCATGCACATCATCAACATATTAAACACCTGGCTACACCTACCACCTTTCATTCCCAATTGCAGAGATCGGTAGGGAATTGCCGCTTAGCTACCCTCCTTGTTGAGAATTGTTTTCGAGCATTCTCCAATTCAGAAGGCATTATTTTCCATTGGTAATGTCCATGGAACCATAAATGTTGTTTTTATCGATATTATGCGTTTAATTCAATTTGGTAGAAAGTAGATTTTTACTATTCAAAATTTCTTGGATTTCAGGCTAAAAGTTTCATTCCATTTAGTTCTTTATGACTCTATTTTGCATGTTCAAGTTGCCTAGGTTCTACTTATCCCATCATCATTTGCAATATTATATATCAGTAAATCACCTGTGTTAATGTTCAAGATGAGTTGATGTTTTCCATGGTTTTCCCTCTTTCTGACATGGACCTTGAATGCACCATAATGTACACAAATTTTCATGGCACCAAACTAAACTAAACTAAAATGTATGTTTAAATGCATAGGAGGCAAAAATCTAAATTGTATTTTTCAATGTATAGGAGGCACCCCAGTTCATGCTTTTCATAATTAAACAAATGGAACTTGTCCCTCTATTAATCAAGGGAAGGTTAAAGTCCTATTGAGGCGTATGACCCTTCCTTCACAGGTGCATCATAATTAATGCATTGTGATGTAATCCGATCTAGGTAGTAACAACCTAAGGTTATGTAGCATTCAATGTGGAGAGGATGACCGGTAGAATGATGGCTGGTGGGCTGGTGGGCTTGATTGTTTGTCCTATTTGTAAGCCTACTCACAGGTTGTCTTGATGACTTGCTAGCTGATCTGCCTACTAGTTTCAAAATAGTTGGTCGGCTTACTTGCTCACTTATTGACAATCCTATTTCTGTACAGATATTATTTGGTTGGAAATAACAAGCAAATTTTGGGTGTGCAAAGGCGGAATGGTTTTAGCAGAGAGAGGAAGATCAGAAAGCTGCAGAATGGGAGCTCAAATGACCACACATTTGAAAATGCTGGAGGGAAGTTAGTTCATTATGTACATAGGTTATTTGGCTGCAAACAACAAGAAAATGTTGGGTGTGCCAATCAAAGTGAGTAAGGATCCATATCGTAGTCCCACAGATTTAGGTTCTCTGAAACTTCTCCCTGCAAAGTCAAACAAATAGGCTCCTTTAGGATTGGTGGGTGGTGCTAACTAATGTGCTATAAGCAATGACATATCAGAATAGACATAATATAAGTTTTCTTTGACACTTCTCACTTTGTGCCCATTATCGATTATTGTTCAAGGCTCTTAACTAGGTATATCATGGCCAACTCCCGCATCCAGTCACAGTCTAATACCAGAGCTCTAACTGATGGCTTGCATTTAGTATTCCTGGGAGAGATTTACGATGTCTAATCCAGATTGACTAAAGTTGTCTTCTTCACTCGTTCATCACATCATATATAGATAAATGATTTGCATGAGAAATGACGTCATATTCACTAACAAGCTATTATGTGCTCTGATTTCCTGCTCCACAAAATTTCCCTGTTGCTTTAGCTCAATTCCTTGAAAAGCTAATAACTAAATCAGTAAAAAAAAAGATATATCCTTCTGGAAAAAAAAAAGAAAAAAGATATATCATAAAATCTAACCATAAAGAGAAGAATGATTGAGCTAGCATCTTAAAACTTCACCAGACTTCACTTTTGAAGAAATACACTAGTAAATGAACCTTCTTTTTCAAGACCACCAAGTTTAACAAACTCTTCAAAGAGTGTATTCTTTTCATCTTTGTATCTCGTAGCTATATAAATCTTCCTTTTATTGTCTCAGCAAAGGAATAATTTTCAAACATGGATCCTACGGAACTGTAGTTCCTACCTACACTGGATGCTATGACGATGCTTACAGACGTTGATTCATCATTTGAGGGGCATACACAATAGGATGTAATAGAAAATGACTAGATGAGCTATTAAAAGTATTTGAAATAGGCCTTCCTCATTCATCGAGGGAGTTTCTATATAGCAGTCAGCCTCTAGAGCCCCCCTCAGGTCAAATAGGCAACACCCCATAGCAACAAGTTGTCTGTTGTTGGATTTTCTCCTTCCTCTTTCCGTGGGACTGGCTTCATCATCACACCCTTAAGACTCTACTAGCAAGAAAATGTAGATAGAAAGGTAGCCTTTATAATAGTTGGAGCCAACAACAACCTATAATAACTACTGGAATTATAAGCAATCGGCTAGAAATTTCAGATCTTGGAAGCAAAAAGATAACATAACCGAGGGTAAGGGTTAGAAAGAGAGCTGACCTGGTGAGGTTCTACTGATATGGAACCCCAATGTAAAACCTAAAGGAACACACAACTATGTCAAAGGAATATATTGGGTTACAGAGGAAGGTCCTTCAACTTAACATCTCCTCCATTCAGATGTCTCTCTAGCCACTGTCTCCACGCAATAAACTGATTTCCTGCACTACTTAATAGATTTTTTTTCAGTATGCTCAGTGCCCACCTAGATCTGCAGAGCACTCTAGGTTTACGAAGGCCATCCTCCTAGACCTTCTCATGTGTAGGTGCATACACAGAGATGACAAAAGGACGTTTTCAAATAGATAAAACTCAAATGGTTTCTTCTGACTGAGATCCATCACCTTCAAATTTATCAGCTTATTAGTCTGCAAAGGAATTGGACCAAACACCATTTGGCTCACTGATCCTCCTCTTAAACAACAAAAATGCATTAATATCACTCGATAATAATCACACGTTCATAGTATTATTGTTGGCTAGCACATCCATATGCCCACCTATATGTTGATTGAGATTTCTAGTAATGAATGTCCGAGCGAGATTGCTACTAGGCAATGGCATCCGAGGCAATGAAAGTCTGATCATCATAAAAGGAAATATCAAAATACGTCAATGTAAATACCAACTCCACGTGCAGTACCAAGGCAACTTCTGGACTGGGCAAAGAGAAGATTCAGGTACTCAATTATTTTGTCTCTTGCTTTTTTTTTTAAAGAGTCTAGTACCATAAGCTTTTTGCTGAAGTCTTAGACATACACATACCTTGCTTCTGACCGACTTGTGTAGTGAAATCGTCTTTACGCCTTGCAACATCTATTCAATTCGATTGGCTTCCTTTATCTAGAGGGTGACTGCAAAAATCCCTTCCCTTCCCTGCGCATAGTCAATTCCCCTTACAGGTTATTGTGTAAATGGCTTGGACTTCTTGTGTTTCCCTCAGAGGATGACGCCTTAGCTTAAGAAAAGCCAATATTCTAGAATGAATTTCTTCTCGAGCATACAACTTTGAGGAAATCAAAAGAAAAATAAACTTGGTCCTACAATAGTTACGAGCTGAACTTAAACAGACATGAAGTATTTGCATGACCCAAATGTGGGCGTCGTGAATCTATGGTACTCACCAAGTACTTTTTCAACCCCTACATCCTACGTTCATGTTTCCTTTGGGTTATTCCCATGGGGTCAGACGTAGTGCAGATTCCTCTGAATGATAGATGATCCTTAATAATCAATTCCCTTTTCTCTGTTCTATGCAACACAACTCAACAATTAGGTAGGAGGTAGGTAAGGACGATGAAGTTATAGGATGGTAAAAGATACAAGATGAGGTAGGTATCGTTAGCACTTTGAGTAACTCCCCAGTTAAGGACAAGGCGATGAAGGATGAAGAGGATTTGTCTTCCCAATCCATCCATAAGTGGTTTCTTTAGTTGCATCGTTGAGTTGAGTTCAATTATTTTGAATGCAGGAACCTAAAAAAAACAACTTCAGATGCTATGATTCAGGATGTTCAACGTCCCAAACCAGTGCCTCAAGTTCTGGTTCACTATTTGCAAAAACCAAACATAAGTATGTGATACCCAAAGTGGTTAACATACTGGACAACATATAACAGTCCTTAGTGTATTGAGTAATGTTATTTCTACATATAATAATATTGAAAAATATAAATAAACACTTAATATAGTATTATAAAAACATAAAAGTTGCAGAGTAAGCATGAGAGACTTACAAGTAGCCCACGTGTATCCAAAAACTGTAGAAAATCTAAAGTGCCTGGGCTCAAGTGAATCTATTATGACCCAATGTAGTGAGCAATATCCAAATGAGCCAGATGAGAGAGCCCAGGCAAGAAGTCAGGGTTGGGAGTGCATCTCTCTTTTGATAAACTGGAGGCTTTGTTGATGCTGACAAGTCGAACCTCCCCATCCCGTCATCTTGTCTCTGGTTTGACTGGAAAGAGAATGGAGAAGCAAAGATGTTGCACTTCCTTCAACAGCTATAGCAGGAGATCCTCCAGGTTTAAGCAATATCCATTGAAGAACCAGTGGGTTAAGTTTAGATGGTGTCATATTTCGATCTCACTTCAGTATTAGAGGCACCCATAAGGAAGGTAGCAGGGGCAGAGGCTAGGTCGCAGAGGCAAAGAGTGGTGGGAAATCGAATATGTAGAAGCTATTGTCACATATGAAAGCAGTAACATCTAGTTGTGGTGCTAGGAATTACGACAACATTGAGTTGTGATGTAGCGAAGAGAAAGAGAATTATAGTAACCCAAAAGTTCCACAATCCAACATTGAAGGGACATAAAAACTACAATATATTCAGTAACTAGAATTCTGCAACAAAAGGAAGGTAGAAAAATATGAAAACAACAAAATAACCATGACAATTTGTAGGAAAAAAAGGAACAATGAAATCAACCCTTCAATGGAAGAGTGGGTGTTGAAAAACTTGAAAATTAGCTTCAACAATGAGAAGAGTACTTTGGACAAAGGTATCTACATGTGGTCTTCTTTATATATGGAGAAAATCAACCTCATCTTGAACAATAATAGTGACATGACATCACCCAAACCAAAGCCTTGTTCAAGAAAGGTAGACATTGGCACATCAACATAGCTCGACTCATCACTTATAATGGAATAAGAGAAAAAAATTATTAGAGGCCATTAGATATTTGGCCCTTAAATCAATTGACTTGTTGACTTCAATGACAATAGAGCCAAATCTTTGTCATCACAAATTGTGGAAATAATATGAGTAGGAGCGGGTCAATCTGATGTTGGAGGACTACTGCTTTCCAATGACTCATTAGCTTCACAGGGACAACATAACTGGATTCATATGTGATAAGCCTTCTTAAAATGGGTTTTATAGGTCCATGCAACTGTTTAATGTGCAATGAAGCATATGAATATGCTGTAAATTTTTTCCTCACATGCCCATTCACAATCTTGATTTAGAATGGGGTGCTTCAAATTCTAAAGCTTCAGGCTTCATGGGATAAGGTATCCATGGAACTCTATCTAACTCAATGGTTTGAAGTGCACATAACTCATCGAGCATTCCCCTTCTACATAGTATGGGGCATATGGAGGAGTAGGGACCAAAATATTTTATTGAGCATGGATTGCCTGGTAGAGTAGCATGAATTGAACATGATTGTACTGTTTTTTGTATAGTATTTATATATCCAATAGCTGAATTAACAAAAAAAAAGGTATGACAGTGCAAAGTGGCACATAGTATCTTTCATAAATGATTCTTTTTGGTATTCAATGAGCTCCTCACTGAAAGAGCGACATAATTGATCAAGATCATCTCAATAGTCATGCTTCAAAATAAAAGGACACTTCAAGACTAGTCTTCATAAACTACTTGTGTTTTGGACTAGAAATCTTATGCATGACCTTCTAACCTTCCTTCCTCCTGTTGATCCCACCATTATATAGAACTATCCCAACCTCGGTGGCCATGTTACATATATAGCCTTCCTTCCTTGTGGAAGATCCTTCTTTACGCAAGAGCATTCATATCTTGGCCATATGTGTTCGTGTAACCAAAAGTTCTATATTGATGCAGCTTGTAAAGGTCTCATGTCTGGTGAGGTAAATGAAGTGGGTTTGTCCACTGCGATTCGATATCTCTTGTAAAGTTCTCATGTCTGGTGAGGTAAATGAAGTGGGGTTGTCCACTGCGATTAGGGATCTAGTTGGTGTGTAGATTGACTTATCAGATGGGATTTCAGAGCACTTTCTACCTCTAAGCATCCAACATCTGAGCAAACATTTTTGTGTGAAAACGAATGAAGCGAGGCTCTGGCAGGTTGTGATATAGGGTTTGGTAATTTGTGCAATGAATACGAGTGGAGTAAGATCCATGCAAAGTGTGTTTAAACATGTGTGAGATGTGTAAATCCTGGACAACCTCTCAAATATATTCTCTTACTGGGTAAACATCAAATGTCTACTCACTAATGTTAGCATTAATTCATAGACATTGAAACTCTATGTATCAATTGACATGTATCCTAAGTTTTAGTAGGCCTTGCCTCGATATGAGGCCAAATAAGACCTCTAAGTAGTGCATTGATTTGCATTGGTTGAAATAATGGTTGGATTGGTTTACATTAGTTGAAATAACGGTTGGATGAATTTTTTATAAAATATAAATAAGAAACCTTAAGTTAAATTAAATTGACTAACTTGGTTTCTATGCCGAGAATAATGAAAATCCCCAAAACAATTGCAATATTCCCTGTAGCCCCGAACGGGCAAGGACTAACTAGATGATTCTAATTGATATATGTCAAAGTTTCATCGAACCCAATCTATTTTCAAACATTTTTGCATTATATTTGGTATCCATGAGAGTCTTAAGTCTTTTCTTGGTTAAGAATGGATAGTGGATACTTAGATGTCTTTTTCTAAAGACAAAAGGACTTAAATAGATTTTAATATTTCAGATTATGTTCAAATCATATCCATGAGAAAGCAATGTTTACTTCATATAAACATCTTATATGTCTAGATCTCAATTTTTTTTCTTGCTATTTTTCTACTTATATCTAAATCTATAATTTTCTATAAACACTTTATATCATTAACACCTAGATGGTAAATACCTATATATGTTTCTCCTTGAAAAACATAAATTTCTATCCAACAAAAGTGTTTTAAAACTAAATATTATGTCAGGCTTTGATATTGAAAAATCAAATCTAGATCCAAGAGAAAGCACTCAGTGTGTACTACATGCATACCCATATACTACATGCCTAGATATCTTTTGAATGTGAATTTTACATAATGAAAAAATTACTATTTTTTAATATTTTCGCTTTATTGGGTTTCATCGGAATATTATATGTACATTACAAGATTGTTGGAATGTTGGATGCATGGATAAAATGGAATTTGAAAGATCTATCGGGATCTAAGATAAACATAAGTGCAAACAATGTTGACATCTCCTTTTCATATTTATTATTCTATTGTGGGGAACAAATCTCCTCTTCATAGTTATTATTCTATTGTGGGGAACAAATCTCCTCTTCATATTTATTATTCTATTGTGTGGAACAAAAGATATATGAACTATTTTTATGATATCTGTGACTTTTTCATGGTTCCACTATACGAAAATTTCCTTGATGAACTTATTCTAATGGTTTTTTAAGAAGTAAAGTATGCTTTGAAAATGTGAGGTATTGGTGCATTGATGAATTCTTTTCTTATTTCAATATATTTGGTTGTGCGATAGGTCCTCAACTATTTGGTTTTGCGGTAGGTCCTTAACTATTACCAAAATATATACTAGAGATATTAGCTATAATAGAAATTGCTTATTAGACAACTATCATCGATATTACCAAGTAATTGAGCCAAAACTCAAAAAGGTCATATATTTTCCTTTCGAGTTAAAGTAGGATTTTATTTTTTACTAGATCATAAGCACAATAAGGTAGAAGAAAAAATGATGGAAGATGTTTAGCTCTACAACATAAATATTTATAGGCATGTTACTTATGACATTGTCAATTTTCATTTAAAATTAGTTATGTACAACAAGTCTTATGTATATGAAGAAATATCATTTGACTCTGTATTTGAGAGAGCTTGAGTATTATGAGTAGGTACTTTCCAAAATATATAGTATCTTGAATCCAAAGGAGATAAATTTAATTATTAATTTTCAAAAGGAAAGAACAAGAAAATTCCTAGAGAAATGTGTGTATTAACAAACAAATAAAACAATTATATGGTTTGTTAAAAATAAGAAAAGATGACCAGGTTGAAAAGGAAAAAGAAGAAAGAACACATCACAAATGAACCTATCCAAGAAATGGGAAAACAAGATACAATCTTACATGAAGAACATGCATATGAAAAATACAAGTCTATTAACCAAAACAAGTACCATAGAGTGAAATTTTGATTCCACAACACTAATCACTGAACAAGTTATTGATATCCAAGAAACTCATGATACCCAATAGATTTTAAGAAACAAAAAATGACATTGCTAAGTCTACGAATACATTGTTTAATGTTGAAATTAAGGAAGTATATTAGGAAGATTTAAAGATGATCTTTGATGAAGAGAAAACTCTACAATGTATGGTTACTCAATCACCAATCTCAACCAAGCTTGATAATGTTCCTTCATAGGAAATCATCACTGAAAATATTATTATTGACTTATCCAAACTCAGACTATTGTACCTTTTGCTACCAAAAGTGGGAGTGTAACTCTATGCATTTTAAAATTGGATCAATTAGGACCTATTGAAGAGACTCTTATTTCTTTGGGAGAATATTTTTTAGTGAAGAAAATAAAATAATAGTAAAGAGAAAAAAAGGAAAAGAAAAAGGTGCTCTAGAGGGTGAATCCTCTCTTCAATATTTGGTTTTGAATTTAACTGAATGAATTTATGAACTAAACAAATGCAATTATCATATTTTAACATTTGAGGAAAAATTAATTAATCTGAAGTGAGAATTAGAGAAATAACAAAACATATTGATCAATTGAATCAAAATTTTACTCTTCTTTTCACATAGGTGGAGTTAAAACACGAATTGGAGATAGATGCCATAAAATTTGTATTTACTAAGGAAATTAAAATTAGAAAAGAGAAGATGAAATGAATATGCAAACAATATCTATTAGTTTCCAACAACAAATTAATACACAACAAGAAAAATTAAAACACCTTCGAATTGAGAAAAAGGATATTGAGTTTTTTCGGAAAGGAAGCTATTACAATCAATTTTCAGTTGAATAATGTTTCGGAGAATTTTATCATCAAGGTAAGAAAAACACATAATTTTTATCACGAGCTTCTTAAATTCGCTGATCAAGTGGAATTTCAAATTGATGACAAGAAAGCCACCCAAGATTCCTTTGATAAAGTTATAAAGTGGTAGATGAAATAAAAGTCAAACAACATACACAAAATCACCAAGGAGAAAAAATGCAGATTCTATTATCCTTTGATAGTTGGGCAATATAATCCTAAATATGCATCGCTGGGTTGAGGAAGCTAACAACTGGTGTCTGGGGTTATGGAATTTAGCTTTAGATATTATGGATGATTACAATCTTCCATATGTAGGTCTTATTAGAGGAGCCATACCAAATCAACTCTATTTAATTGGTCTAGAAGAAAAGTGAGATGGGAGTAGAGAAGAAATCATGAAATTAAATCAATGGAACAATGAATCTGTTAAGAAATTTTTATCCTTGCCAACAAAATGTACCAAAGATATTGCACATTTCTTTTACAAATATTCTACCAACATCAAATTGCTTTGGACAATTTAGATCCTCCACATGTCTCTCTTGTGACCAAGCTATATAATCAATGGGAGAGCTATCTTAAAGGAAAGAACAACATGTAAGAAATGACGTCGTCTCTTGAGGAATTATTTTTGGACATGTATTATTTTTAGGAAGCAAATATAGAGGCAAATTATTGGAAGAAAGGAAGAATAATCACCTAAATAAGAACTGTAACAACCCCTTTGCTAACTCCTCTTGTAAATATTATTATGAAGTGTAAATTCATGTAAATAATATGAAATTGTAAATTTTGATTGGATGATAGAAGTGGACACTAATCTAGAGGATTGAGGAGGAGGAGTTGCTTGTAAACCCAAATCATTGCATTTATTCCACCTCCTATCTCCTTGTTGAAGTTATGGCACTGCTATGCAGACATTAAAGTGAGAGAATGGGCTTCTTGAGTGGAGGACAAGCCCTGTAGTCCTTATCCTCGCAAATCATGTTGGGGTGGTCAACATGTTAGAAATGAGAAAGAGGAAAAAGGATGACAGTGGACGCATGGACAATAATAAGGAAGTTGCCATATAGTCTTGTTCTCATAGATTGTGTTGAAATGGTAAGAGGAGGATTGGGGAAAAAGGTCCCAACGAGAAGACATTTTCATACACATGGAGAGTGGAAGAGAAAGGGAGGAGAAAAAAATCAAGCAAGAGAAATAATGAATGCATGAAGTCATAACACACATAACTTGAGTTTGACAATGGTCGTGGATCTCCTCAGAAGATTTAACTTTTCTATAAGCCTGTGTTTTTCACTTATGGGATACATTCCTTGTGTTTGTTAAGGCCTATGTGTGTTCTTGTGAATTTATTTCCAGAGAGAGTTCAGTGGATTTGTGACACTCAAGTGCTAGCTGGGCTAAGAAACCTATAAAGGCTTGCTCGCTGATAAACACCGAAGCAGTGGCTAGCCTTGGGGTTGATAAATCACTGGGAAACTTGTTGAGTTGAAAAACCACTGGTTAGGCAAAGACATTCAAATACTAGTTGGGACTGATAAACACTAACGGCAACCTTGGGGATCATAAACACTGATGTTAGCACCCACTGATAAACTACATGGATAAGTGGACTACTTGTTCCTACAATAACTAATCCAACTAGGGTTTGCATATTTTTGTGAGGTTGATTTTGAATTTGAGATGCCGGAAATTCCACAGTAGTCATTTTTGAATGTCAACGTTTCGAGTCTATACCAAGATTCATCATCAAGACAAAGGACAAGGAGTAACAGAAGAGAAATGGATTCATTGTCATTTCTCTTCTGTTACTCCTTGACCTTTGTCCTAATGATGAGTCTTGGTATAGACTCGAAACGTCGACATTCAAAAATGATTATTGTGGAATTTCCGACATCTCAAATTCAAAACTAATCTAATTGATAAACCTCCCATTATACATACAGAATCCTCCTAAAACTAAACTGAGACTCCCTGTGCCCTGTTTGAACCCTTGTGGTTGTTGTTTTATTTATTTGAGAGTCACTATGGTGTTACAATTGGGGGCCATTGATAAATCACCTGAGAAAAGGAACTTGTTTCTTACTATTTGTTGATTGGTTAATGGTGGGATAAATCCTAAGCAATTATCTCCTCAGGCTCTGAATCCGGCTTGGAGAAATGAGTTGCAAGAAAGATTTTAGTGTAGTTGGCCTATGGTTGGGTGGAGAGCTAAAGTCCCTCTCTAAGTGTCGAGTCATCCATCCACCAAGAGAAATTATTTATTAATGTATTTGTGTATACTTATACAATATTAATGATTAATGTCATGACTTTTTTGGTAATGGATACATCAATATTATCAATGAGAACCTATAATCATGAGTGTGTGATGTCCATTAAACGTCGTTACACATAACTTGAATGAGTGTAGCATAAAGGCCGATGAAATCCTGTCAAACCATAATGTGAATGATGGTTTAATGGCATCCAATGAATGGTTGAGGTGTGAGTGTAAACCCATGTCAGATTGTATGTTGTAATGGAGTGGTAACCTCTATGACTTAGAGCCAACGAGCTCTGTTCTTCAGACATTTCGTTCTACCGTGGACTGTGTAAGGTTTTGTTGTGTGTGATTGGATACAGTCTACACTGGTACTGCATCGTATCAGCTGAGATGGTTAAGCATGGTCATTGGAGTCCCTGAGGATTCAGAGTTGGCTCGCAGGAATAGGCTTGCACTTTTGGCTCGCAGGAATAGGCTTGCACTTAGGTCGAGTTAGCCCTGATGAACTTCAAGGAAAGGAATAGGCTTGCACGTTGCGCTGCGCCGACTAAGTTAATAGATTGTTCGACGATGGGGGCACAATTGACAAAGGGTGCGAGGTGGGAAATTTTCCATCTCTAGCCACCAATAATGCCGTTGTGCTGTGGAGGTGGACATGCAGGTATTTCATAATGGTAGTGTTGGCTCTAGACCGAGAGCGCAACAAAGACCCTCTCAGTCATCGAACATAAACATAACACTTTTCACGGAGGCCTGGGACCCTGGTGGGACTCCAGGTCTAGAATAACGTCACCCTGACGTCACTGCGGAGCGTGGAGTAGAATTAGTGGTATCGTTTCTTAGCGAGCCGTGGAATAGACCGAACCCACAGGGGAAATAGAGAATACCTTTCTCACTTAATAGAGATGATGCTGTCACATTGAGAGTCAGAGCCGTGTGCACATAAGTGGGAATCCTGTGGACTGAGGAGGTGGGGGATGGGAAATATTCCCGTCATTGCTGGGGTTATGATAGGATAAGTTTAGAAGGTATGTATGCAGCACGAAGGTGCTATGGCGTGATGACGTGGTGGGACCATGTTGGCCATGGTAGATGGGGTGGGTCTACGTAGGTCTTTGGATTTGGATGCTATGTGGCCGGCTTTGTTAATGTGGCAGGCTTTGTTGATGTGGTAAGATTGCAATAAAATTTATACTAGTGGAAAGGTCTAGACGAGCTAAATGCAAAGGTGTTAATCAAAGTGAACTCCGCTCATTTTGGGATTGAAGTGATTTTGTAGCTCCATTTTCACAACAAGACAAGGGAGTTTGGTTTAAGTGAAGGTAACACCTCCCACTAAGCTAGTTTAAGCTAAGAGAATAGGAGGAAGCATTACAAGGAGATATAACAAAGGAAAAAAGGGTTGAACTCTTTGGTTGCTAAATGCAAAGGTGTTAACCAAAGTGAACTCCGCTCATCTTGGGATTGAAGTGATTTTGTAGCTCCATTTTCACAAAAATACAAGGGAGTTTGGGTTAAGTGAAGGTAACACCTCCCACTAAGCTAGTTTAAGCTAAGAGAGCAGGAGGAAGCATTACAAGGAGATATAACAAAGGAAAAAAGGGTTGAACTCTTTGGTTCAAGAGGCTAGAGTTTTATTTCTATAATTGAAACAACTTTTTGGCACTATTTTTTCTTGGAAGAAGCAAGATTTTTCTTGCTTTGGACTATGATTTATTTTCTAATATTTGCTTTGTATTGTAATTTAACTTGATGTATTGTTATGGGGCTTCAATTGAAGTATGAAGTGATACATCTTCCGAGGCAAGCATAAGCTTGTAATTGATATAGTTGATACATTTGCATTTATTAAAGTATGCATCTATTTATCTTTTACTCTTTTTTTTAATGTATAATTTTTTACATGAAAATTTATGTTTCAATAGATGTGGTTATCAAACACAAGTAAGCTATTGTATTTTTTCAAATAACTATTTATTTGGAAAAATAATAATATAGTTTTTTTTAACTCTTATATACTATTGAAGAAAATAAATCTTTCTTTATTTAATGATAAATTATTTAGCTTATATTTGAAATGATTTAGTATTTTCTCCCCACACACCCACACACGCACACACACACATATGTTAGTTTGCATTTAATCATTCTAGATTAGTTTATAGTTTACCTTATTTTCTTTTGTTTCATTCGTTTAGATTGACATTAATTAATTCCAAACATTTTGTGGCAACCAAGCCCACATACCAATCAATATCACCATATCAAATTAGTATAGGCCTAACTGGGGCCTTGCTAAGGTGATATTCTTTGTTGCTATTGGCAGGAATTTTCCAGCCATCAATGTTAACCAAGTGTATTGTAACATGAGGTGTAAGGTGGAGAAAATTTTGATTCTTAAGAATCAAAATTTTCTCTTCCTCGTACCATTAGCTAAGATGTTATAACAATTATGTTCACATATACAAAATTTTAGCCAATCATTAGTAAATTTAATTTCAATCTTTGATAATTTGTAGCAGGCTTCAAAATCATTTGACATGAATGGCCCAACACACCTTACCTAATCATTTATAATGCTATTCATGTTGACCTCTATGTGTTGAACAAGTACCTAATTAATTCTACATAAGGCATCACTAGACATTTGGTTGTTGCATAGTGTATGGGTGAATCTTTTAAAATTTATGCTATAGATATATTTTTCCTTATATTTCATCCAAGTTCTCCTCATCCTCAATCACTTCCCGATTTTTCATTAATCAAAATAGATCATTATATTTGTATGCACCATCAAACCTAGTAGTGTATGAGTTACATGTATAAATGGGTAGTTTAGCATTTTTAGTAGCTTGGTATTTCATGATTATTGATTTGTTTCTTACCTATGACAAACTTATTTTCACTTTCCATGATGAATTTGTAGTTGTGGGGGTATATTTGCTTGCTAGTGTTGCATCCATTGCAAACTCCATTTGATATTTTAGTTGGTCTCCAACTAATTTATCCTATTTGCCTTTCCTTTCCTTGTCATATTTTTTAGTATCCTTAGGAAATCCCTACAGTTCAGTGAAACACAAGGACATGTCATGTAGGGTTTAGTTAAAAGATCACATTAAAATACAAAAACAACTAATTTAGAAATTAAAATTATAAAATATATTTAAGGGTGGTTACATTGATTTTTACCTAAGGTGCATGCCATTATAGATGATATTTTATGGTGGAGCTTAGGAGGTTTCATTGGGTGGTAGTAAAGTATGTGCTAAGGTATCTTCGTGGCATGATTCAAACATAGGTTTCTCAATAATTAGTTTGTAGGGATAACAAAGAAAATAGGCTCATTAAAATAGATTACTATATTTGAACTAAGGAAAGTTTAAATGTGCAAATATGTTACCATTGGTTGAAACAATGAAAATAGCCACGTATCCCATTTAATTTTTTCTTATCATAAATCAAACAAGAATGTTTTGAAATCAAATATTTGGTTAGAAAAGTTGATATAAAGGAAATCTTTCTTGGGTTGTACCATTCTTGAGTTCAATTGGTGTTTGAAGATTTATAATATGATTTTGATTATCGCTTTGACACATAGACTATTTAAATAAATGAGCTTTGCATCCAATTTTGAACTTTTAAATCAAAAGAACAAGGGTGTGATATATTTATTCATAAGTTATAAAGGATGATAATTTGTGGTACCATGAAATCAAGTCAAGATGGGGTGTGTTTTAAAGACGTTAATGTATAGTGAACTATATATGTTAAACATTGAATGCACATTTTGAAAATGAATTCACACATGGAAAGAGCTTGAAATCAAATAGGGGATAACTGATTGAATTAGGGAGTATTTGAAAATTGAGACCCCTCATCACTACTTGAGGAAAGGCAGGCCTAATTTTGAAGTCGATCTTGATCCAAAAGTAAGGCATAGAGTCATATTGAGGAGGTTGATTTGTATCTTGGGTTTGATTGATAAATTTGGAATCCATTTCACACAAATTGTAAAGAAAAGGTTTGATCACAATCAAAATTATAAGGAATTTCACACAAGTATGTAAGAAGTTCCACATGCATGAAATTGTTTTCACACATGTGAAGAGAATGGAGGATGGTCCCCCACGTTCAAACTTATAGCTGCAAAAAAGTAATATGATTGAGAAATCATAACCGCATGGCACCACATTTGTAAAGGGACGACTCTATTGGGATATGTTACTGGCCAAAATTGACCATGTTCAACATCAAGGAAATCACCGAGTTAGGGCCCAATTAGATCGTTTTCCATTTACTGTGGTGATTTCAACCGATATGAGGGCCTGATTGCCTTTACCTAAATCTAACCTGAACTAAATGCCTACTCTAATCTAATATCCTAAACTAATAACTAAACTAACTCTAAATATAACTTATACCTATTGATGTATGGTAATGCTAGCTGGTATTAACAGAAAAAAGGAAATACTTTCCATCTTGTAGCTGCTTGAAAGAGATAGTCTTTGGGTTGACTGAAATGTGGGCTCAACCAATCTATTGAGAAAGTTTGCTCCTATGCAAGGAGACTTTTATTTGAAATTTGATTAAAACTAATTCTAAATATAATCTAACTAAAATGCAAAAAGAAATCTAAACTAATGTTAATCAAGAGAAAGAATAATATTCTTACTCTTAATCAAGAGCAAGGTGTAAAGAATGGATTTGAATATAAGCTTATAATAAACTAACAAATTAATGAAACAATTCATAAAATCTACAACCAATCATTTCATATGATTATCCCAACAAATAGTTATTGGGACCTCGCATACTCATTCTTAGATTCAATATTAAAAAAAAATGAATTCATTATCAAGCGCATTCTTGTATCATTGAAACAATTCAATTGATGCACTGATGATATGGAGGAATAAATACATATGTACCTTGATTGATAAATACTTATAAATGAAAACATATGAATCTACATGAATCCAAATAACATTATCTCCTCCCTTTAACTTGCATCTTGGCCCTTGATGTCTTGTAACGTACTTCCACAAGGGATATTACAATTCTTGAGCCTGATGTCTTGCTAAATTGATGTTTCTCTCAACATTTGAAGCTATCGTTGCGACCCCACTTCTAACAGATGTAGGACTGGAATACCTTGATGAAATTGAAAGAGGGGGAGTGGGGGGGGGGGCATTACCAATGGGGAAATTCCTCCCCTTCTTTTGCCCCTTCCCTGCTGCCCTTGATTGAGCCATGACTGCAATAAAAATAAAGAAAAATGCACTAATGTTAAGATGTGCATGTAAACAAAATGGATTGGCAGATTGTTGTAGCAAAAATAGAAAAAAAATGGAAGGAAAATCTATTAATCGTACCTTGAATCACCTCCAAAAGTTGTCTATCTTCTTTGCTAGTCACTCACACAGTCCTACAACACCCAAACAACAAACCAAAATGAGCAAATGTGGCCCAAATATGGAATTTAGAAAATGCGCATGTCACTTTTTGTCACACATGTTTCTGAAAATTGGCGCATGCCTGACATGAGTTTGACTTGTGTCCCTCATCTCGGACACGAGTCAAACTTGTGTTGGGCACGTGTCAGGCTCAAATCTTGTCAGACACGAAGGATTCACGACACATGAGGGGGTGGGGGGGGGGGTGTTAGGTGACTTAGGGGATCATATAACATATGTAGCTAAAATTTTTGAACTCTCCAAACTTAAGAAATATTTGTCCCTTCCTATTCACTTTAGAGCCATAATCGTTACCATTTATAGACAATATTCAATATTTATGGGCCACCACAAGTGTCTGGTCATCTTTTTGTTCTAACAACTACCAAATTTCTACCCACTTATGATATTTTCCAACCATTCCATTATGCTTACTATTACTTCCCAAACTGTACATGTGTGATAAAGGCCCCAATCCATAATGCACATTTTGACATGAATCTTATAGGAATGTCACTCACTATCACCTCAACAACCTATCCTCTCATTGTAGGTTGGTTCTCCTTTAACTTGAAGATGTTGTAAATACCAAGAGGGGGGTGAATTTGTATTTCACTTCAATTAGTTAATTTTAACTTCATTGAGCATTAATGATCATTTTCATTAAATTAAAACATAAATCAACAACGCCATTCAACAATGCACAACATCAATGACAATACACAATAGGTTTTTAAGTGGAAACCCTTTCGGGAGAAAAACCACTAAAATATTTTAATATAGGTCTTTAATGATTACACCAACAAGAATATCCAACTTCCAAGATTCTCCAACAACCACTGGAAGGAGGCTTCAAGCCCTTGATTTATCATCTCCAACACCCTGATTTACTAGCCCCAATTGGAAGGACGCTCCAATGCCATGAAAGCTCCAAGTTGCCCTAGCACCACTTTTCCACCCTTAAGTATTCTCAACCTCCAACCTGAAGGAGACCCCACTCTCCATTTTGCACCACCCTGTAGCCCTACTAACGAGCCACCACTTGCCCTAAAGGCTCCAACCTCTAATTCACCATAGTGGACCACAATTTCATCTCATTTTCAAATTGGATCTACCTCTCCTAAAAATCAACATAAAATCATTCTATTGTCTTTGTCAATTCAATATCATTAGCCGCAATATCACTTATTTCTTCTAGGTTTGCATAAATAAATCCTTCCTCAACATCCGTACTCAAGAGTTAAATTCCTCTATCAAACCGTAGCAATAAGCAAGTCAACAACGATTCAAGATACTTGTTAATTCATAGTGATCTATGTTGATATAATCACTTAAAAAAGTTTCTTCCAATTTCAATTACCCCAATAGTATTTAAGCAATTATAGATAGAACAATAAACAATGAATGCATAATAGAAGATAGCCAAGCACAATGGGACACAGAGATTTTGGTCAAAGACCAAGGAAAAACCCCACAAGGGGGAAAACCCTTAATCCATTCTTCTTCTTTTATTTGTTAATCGATGTTCAACATGAGATGCATAGTCAAATTGCACATCCATAAACCTATCAAAGTCAAACTTTGAATTTCCCAAATCAACCAATCCAAAACCAATCAATGGTGAGAGAGAAAGTCAAATTAGGTCAAATATCAGTCTACAATTTTTGGCTTGTGGAGGTATAGTCAACAATAGCCAATGGTCTACAATAATCATCAAAGACAATAGTCAGATTTCCCGAAAAAATTTGATCAACCCACATTAAATTCATCCTTCCTTCCTCAATCAAACTTGGTCAAAACAAAAGACAAATTCTTCCTGCAATTTGGTCAAACTTTAACTGTTAACATGCAGTCAAGTCCAGTCAATGTGCCTAGAACAATTCAGTCAAAGTCTCCATCAATTCAGCCTCCAATAAAGATAAGAAATTTAGTCGAATTAGATTAAACCAGCCCAAGTCATAGAGAGTCAATGCTAGTCAACATAGTCCCAAAACAAAAGAATTCAACACAGATCAAAATCCTCTTTCTCCTCCTTCACATGTGTAGAATGTCTTCTGCAGTTTTAGAGATGATCAAACTTGTTTGTGATGTGTGGTGATGTCCAAATGAGCTCCAACATAAGGTCTATTTATATGTGGTTTTAGAGGGTCAATTTCCCTTGGTGGCCAACTTGTCTTCTTTAGGTTGACTTGGACAAGGGTAAAAATGTGATCTTTCTTTATTGATTTGGTGATGAAATTTTGACTGCAGCTGCTCAATTTTCAACAATACTTTTACTGCTCAATAGTGCATCAAACCTTAGCTCAACCCAACACTGGAAAACCTTAGCATGAAAGCTTATTCTGACCTATAGGACTCAACATACCCTGCTCAACAATATCTACAATGGAATCTATCTACTTTGGATTCTTGGCAAGTGCATTCCTTGTTATCTCATATACACATGCGAACATTTAGCTAGGTCAACCAACATAACACACTGATTGTCAATTAATTCTAGTTTTCAATAGCTCAGCTATAACATCAAATACTGCCATCATACAATCAATGCCTCAACATACTGATAATGCCATTAGTAACGTATGTCCTTACTACTGATGTATGCTTCAGATATGCAATGATGAGCCCAAGGACTATATCAAAACATCAGAACGACTTATGCTATTGTATAGACCCTATCCTTCAATTCATAGTATAACACAATGTAATATTCATACTTCTAATTGTAATGCTTGATACTGATGCCTTCAACAAGCTTCAACCCTACTTCATATTTATGATTCCAATCAAATCATAGATGTCCCTCTTTAATCAATTCATACCTCTGTTGCAATGTTTGATGCTGACTTATTTAACAAGCTTCACCTCTGCTTTAGATTACTGCATGTTAATCTCTTCATTAACCTTTCTAGTAGCGAGGGAGGTACTTTTATTCCTCGAAAGTCTCTCTTCTTCCCATACTATAACACAATCCTCTTCCACAGTTTCTCTCCACCATTCATCATACACTTCACCATCCATAACATAAACATAATCTACAGCATGAACAATATTCTTCTTGTAAGTGTCCTTGCTATTAGAAGCCTCCTGCATCTTCTTTTCTTGATAGGCCTTTAAGCCATTCCATGGCTCCTTGTTAGCTATGGAAGTCTCCTTTCTTCCCTATGATGATGCACTCTTTTGGGGTTGCAGAATCTCCCTCTGAATCTATGAACTCCCTTTGGAACTCGACTCCCTCTTAGTCTCAGAAGCCTTATTATTTCCTTGGTCAATAGGATTTCCCTTCAGCCTGTACACACCATTCTCTCTAACTCCAATAATTGCTCCTAAACTAGAGTGAGAGCTACTAGGATTGAGTATCACCTTTCCATCTTGGAACATTACTTCAAACGCTTTTGTCTCAATTGCTGAGACAAAAAACATGTTGCACCTGAGCTCTAGTACCCAAAGTACGTCCTAGAATCACAACAACCCTTCTGACTCCATATTGAATGGTACAATCCCTGCTTCTTTTACTTTCTTCTAACTCTTATCACTAATATTCACGTGTAGATCAGAGTCCCATTCGGTCAGGCTCTCAAATACTTCTTACGATTCTGTCACATGGTTCAACGATTCCCTATCTATGAACAAAGCATCCTCATGAATGGTGTTCCCTGAGAAATGAGAGGTCAGAGAAAACTCCTCATCGAGCCTTTTCAAGAAATCATCTTGTTCGACTGTAACTAAAGCAACCATTGTCGAACTTCCCTTTTCTCTTCTTCAACTTACTAGCAAGAGAAATATTCTCTTCATTAGTATTATTCTTCTAAAGATCCTTGTCTAGAAGTTCCTCCTGGATGAAATCATCCCATAACCTATTCCAATCTCGTAGATTCTCTTGTGAGAATATTCCTTTGATAAATGGCTTCCACTGCTCTGAGAAGTTCTTCAAGGTAATCCTCACAAACTCAGGTTCCAGAACATCATCACCAATGGCACTAAGCTTGTCACGAACTTGTTGAACCCTTGTTAGATACAAAGTTACAATCTCTCCATCTGTCATCTTGATGTGCCTGAAACTCTCTCTCAATACCATCTTCCGATTCTCATTCTTGTTCTGAAAAAACACTTTCAGAGCCTCCCACATATCCCATGTAGTGTTCTTCTTGATGAGATGAGGTATCAAGTGATCCTTGACTCCATCAAGTATGATCAACTTGGCCTTTTCATTTGACTTATTATACCTAGCGGACTTAGCCACGTTGGTTGGTGGGATGATCTTCTTATTAGCAAATTCCCATAGATCATTCACCTACAATACTAGCTTGATCCTTTAATTTAAGCAAAAGACCATTTTTGACAAGTTTTTCTTCCTTCAACAAGTCAACTCAGCTCCCTCTTAGAGTTGATCCCTGTGCACACTCTGATCCAACTACCCTTCAAAGTAGCTGTAATATCATATTAAATTTCACTCACTCTAGGTCTCATCTATGCCTTAACTAAGAACACAAACACACTAGAGATGCCCAACTTTGAACTACTATGCATAACATAATATATCAATAGAGAAATCAATAAAAATACACATTATTTATGGCCCAACATATTCCTTATCAGTCCATCAATAAGAAAGTCATAGGGACTTGTATTAGGGATCATGGCCCTTTACAATCCTTGTTGTTTCTATCCTTGACAACCAACCCTTTCAATCCTATTTTATCTAAAAGGATTGCTCCTTTAGACCTTTGTCCAACTCACCCTACTTTCTGTCCACCAATAGACTGTTGATTTTGGGTAGCATCAGATGTGATCTAGCTCCGAAATTTTGTGGAGGGGCTAGGATACATGAGATATCCAGATGATGATGAGTTATTAAAATAATCAATATTTTTAATGAGGTTCCTAAGTCTAAACTTAGGAAAATAAAAATATTAATGGGTATTAATAAAGATATGGGTGAGAAGCTTCTAAGAGACGAGGATCAAGTTTGTTTTAATATTAGTCGTTGATTAGGGACTTAACCTTGGCCGTTGATTCATCAACAGGAAAAGAATAAGAGAAGACTTGAGAGTCATTTGGTGACACACTGGGAAAATACCCAGTAACCCGAGGGAAATTGATTCTCAAGAAGGAGTTTGATTTCAGATGGAGAGTTGCAGAGTGAAGGAAGAGGAGGGCATCAACATTAATCAAAGACTAAGGACGAGGTGACGCAGAGCATCCTGAAGACAACACAAAGGGAAGATCAGAGAGACAACACAGTCAGAGACACAATCCTCACGCAGGCCTCACACATAAGTGACATAGAAGTGACGCAGAGAAGGACATAGGGTCTCCGGGGTATCAGAATTTCTCTGAGTAGAGGAGGAAAATTTTCTTAGGTGTTTCTCTAAGAAGTGTCTCAATATTCTGTAGAATAAATCCTTGTAAAGAGATTGTTGTTGAAGATTAATAAATAAACCCTCATCTGTTGCACCGATTTTCCCGCGTTGGGTTTTTCCAGGGACAATTGTCCAAAAATAATTGTGTTGATGTGATTGATTCTTGTGCTTGTATATCATTGTTACCTTTTCTATGCTATTATGTGATAAGTGCAGTTGAATTTATTTTAATGTTTACTGAAGGGTTTTGTAAATAACTTATTGAGGAAGATAAGTAGGAGAAATAAATCAGTTAATGCAGTAGAAATTCATATTAAAATTTTCACATAGACTGCTCCTTTAGCCCACTCAACCTGTTTACCTTGGGTTGTTCCTTTAGCCCTCAGTCCACTATACCATCTTGTGTTCAACCCTTTTTAGCATCCCCTTTCCTTGCTTCCTACTCTTGACAACCTCAGCCTGCACTGTTTTCATCAGCGAGCTTCTACAAAAGCCTTCAATCAAACTCTGATAGCCTTTACATAGTCCCTATGGCACTCGACCCTACTCAAGTAGCCCTCATCCCTCATGTCCATAATTTCTGAGGTCCTCGACTTATTTTGTTTACCCTGCGGCCTTGTTCCAAGGGTCGAGGTAGCCTGCAACCAACCATCCTAGCCTTTGGGTACCTTAAAAAACATAGTGTAGGCCCTTCTTCCTTGCGGGTGGCCTTTACCAAGCCTTCTATCCCACAACAAATTACCTAAACCAACCTTGACCATCTAGATCTAGGCCTTAGCTCTCCAAGATAGAAGTCCTCCTTGTTCCCGATCATTTCCAGCTCTTCAAACCTCCTTAAACAGACCCTACTTTCACCACAAAACTCGGCTTGTCTTCTTCTATTGGTAGTGGCTTCCCTTAGCTAAACAAAACATAGAAAACTTGACCTCTCTCAACTATCCTTTGCTCCTGTTGTTGTCCTTCGTGAGGTATGCCCATCGGTCACTTTTTCCTACTCATAGAAGAGAATTGTCCTTTACACTCTTTCCTTTTAGCCTCTCCTTGAGCCTATGCTAATATATTTCAATTAGGTGTTTTAGGAGCCCTCTTTGTCCTTCAAGAGACCCCACTTCACCACTCAACGATTAATTAGAATATAAATTACGTTCCTTGGGTTCTAAGCCCACTGCTTTGGGTCAAGACCCCAAACTTGGGTGCATTGTCCACAAATTCTCCTTTTTGTGGGTTTTCTCCTCACAATACTAGCACCAAAGGCTTGTGGGAGTACCTCCCGAGTTACCCAATTTAAACATATGCAACACCACTTTATGTAATTGGATGCATATTTCTTTAATACATCTCTCCTTTAGGCTCTCTTGTTTGTCACTTTTATACTCTCAATAACATAGTTTGAGAGAAGGAAGAAACTAATGCAATAAGATAATCATAACCCCTATGAGGTACACTCTTCCTTATTGAATATCTAGGTGCTTCTACATGCTCGAGAGCCCCCTGCAATGTCTAAGTGAGCCATATTGGTTTCCTCCAGCCTTAAGTAGAAGGCGAGGGAACATCTAATCCTAGACTCACCTCATCCACACCGGAATCTGATATCAAACACTTAATTTTAAGAAATTTAATATATGAAAATGTTGCTTGCATGAACTGTGATGTCTAACAGTCCTGCATTTCCATTGACGCTTGTAGCTTTGTGTCCCATCGACCTGTTATGGTCATTTGTGGACTTTAATATTATTTCTCTCTTTCTTTCTTGATATTGACAGGTATTTAAGTTATATTGACTTATAATACTTTTCTTGATTGCAAAGTTCACAATATTCTTTCTCACATGATGCAGTTCCTACCACTAAATCTGAGGTAGATTTAATTAAGCTTATTTTTATGTAGCATATCTATCTTTGGAGGTAAAAATGGATATTTTGGTTGTGCTGTTGTTAACATTCTTTTCCATTTGAAACATTCCTTTAGTGGTTAGATGTCTTGCATTTTTGCATAATAGTGGACTTGAATATAATCTCTGACTTTCGGATGTGACAAGAAACTAGAAAACAACATTGTAGGTTTGTACTCACTTCGTTGTGATTTTCAACTTTCTAGTATCCTGGATTAGTTTTGGAATACCTAGGAGAAATCCTCCTTTTTCGCTGATCATATATTTTTCTCTTACATGATAGAAAGATAATTGAATTTTCATTTCATACATACTTCCAAGGTTCATTTCACTTTTGGTCCTCATCTTACTAAAATACTTTAATCCTGGAGCATTTTATAAATTTGTAGGATGCATGCTTCTAGCCTTGTGTTGGAGAAAGATATGAGGAAAGGTAATCCATATTCAACTTGTTCTTGTATAAATTTTGCTTTATTGTTTGGGATTTGTCTCTGTTTTCTTTTGATGTATGTGCACCAGAAGCATATTGAGACTGAAACTATGGTCGGTCTTCATAATGTATAACTGAGTTAAAAAAAATAAATTATTTTATCATGTCCCATTTGGAAATTTAAAAGAAAAAAAATTGAATTTTTAAAATTATGTTTTTATGTCTCCAAGTTGAGCAAGTCGGCCCTTGAGAACTCAAGTCAAGTCAGCTTTTAGAGGAGCCTTTTCAGATGCATAAAGAACTATATATTGGCATCAATACTCCATTTGGCAACCAATTTGCATCTCTTTTGTGGAGGAAAATTCGGGTCTTTCTATGGCACTGGACCATGCGAAATCTGTATTGTGGAACCCTGTGAAATCTGTACTATAGAACCATGTGAAGTCTGTTATGTGGAACCATGTGAAGGATGTGGCATAATCTGAGGCTGAGGCAGAAAGCAAAATTCAGGCCTATTGGAATAATGAAGCACACCTCTTTGAAGACTGAATTATGGATGGTTTGAGGCACCTTATCTCTGTGGTATGTAGCATCTAAGGACATACATGTGACATCTTGTGAACAGATATATGGAGGGTTGACTCGGAACTTGAAAAATTGGTCTATTGATAAGGTTGGTTATGACTTGGATTTCTCTTTTGTTGACAATGACTCTATAAGGAAATGATTGTTGGGTTTTTCTCCATTGTGGGCTTTCTCAGGGTAAAAATTGTCTCTTGGCTCTTATGCACTATCATCTATATTTTCTTGTACTTGAATGATTAAATAGTTAAAGTATAATTGCCTGATGAAGAATAAAGAAAAGCTAAAATAACAATAAGATCTTCACAAGTAATTATCAAGATCAGAAATTCTAGCTTGCATTCGAATTTCAACATGGTATTAGAGCTAGGAGTTGCAGAGTAGTCATTCGAGTTACATATCCATGATGTGATCTGAATTCCATGTATTTCTGTGGTGAGATCCAATTTACCTCAGAATGAAGCCATCTCTATGATATGAAGATCCTCCTTGTGGGTATTTGTATGATGAGTCTGAGCCTCTATGAATAGTAGCATGACTGTGCCTTCCTCCTTTGTAACAATGTCCAAACCTATTTAATTTATGAAATTTGCTCAAGCCATAAAAGGAAAGAAGAAATTACCTCTGTGTTTGAAGCCAATTGATCCATGTTCTATGGTTATAATCCCTGTGTGAAAAGGGCCGAGTCCTTGTCATAGACCGAAAAACTAATATTTGAAAAGTGGTATCTCTATGGTTCAAGCCCAAGCCTCCTCCTTCCTAAAACAAGTCAGAGTCTTTGTAATGAAAATATAAACTTGTAAAAGTGATCTAGAATGAAACAATTAAGCTTTCCAAAGTCAAAATTTCATCTCTGGATTAAATCTACATGGCGTCCAAGGCATCTGATTATATGGTCTTATGATTTAAGACAAGTGTGAGGTTTGAAGCAATCCTAAAGGCACATATTTGATATAAGAATATTAAGTCTTTAATGTTACCTATATAATGAGGAGCCCCAAATGAAGGATGTGGTTTGGGTCATAAGCAGTCTCTAGTTTCACTCTTGTGTAAGACAAAGCCCGAGCCTGTGAAAGGAGTCAAGACCAAGTTTGTTTATCTCTATGGAAAGAGGACAAGTGAAAGTCTTATATAATGATCCAAATATTGGAAATTTGAGTTTCTCATGTTCCAAGTCTAAAGAATAAAACTAGTAACCAAGTCATATAACTAGTGCACAGCTCATCTTTAAATAATCAGTCATCTCTGAAGACTACACTAGAAATCAGAATAAAGAAAAGTTTAAGCTTGTATATGTTAGAAGTCTGAACTATTTGAGACATTGGAAAGGACGAACTTGATATCTCTTTGAAGCAACACTAAGAAATTGTGATTTGGCACTATACTCAAAGGTAGAAAAGGAGGACAATCAAGGTTGAAATAATACCCCTCACCCTCTGCAATACAAGAAGGAGATCAAAATATGAAGTCTGTTACTAAAATAATGAGGTACGTATAATCTTTTGTTCTTATATCTCATGAGAAAGGACAATAGAAATCAAGTAGGTGTAAAACTGTTAGTTTCAAAGTTCTCTTGAAACATGACCCCTAAGTTCTTCAAAGCTAATATGATCTCAAAGATCTGTACTCTTAGAAGGATGCATTAATTCATTTCACAGAATACTAGATCTACTATGTCATGAAGGAATCACATTAGGTGTTATAAAAAACAAGATGAGAAACAACATGAAATGTGAGCTACCAATCTTACGCTCCATTAAAATAAATTGTTGACACTTGATGTACTATCAAAGGGTCTGTAAAAGATAAATTGTATAAGAGGCCATGTCCTCTCTGTTGAGGACAAAGACATAATCAATATAATAGACGCTTGGACCCTTTCCTTGCACATGAATACTAGGTTTTTGTGGTACAGTGGAAGTTAGACAATCAGTGATCAAAACATTAATGAGCTCCATCTCTATAGAAGGAATGTAAATGGAAATTATAGGGTATGTAAACCCTAGACAAAGTTTGAACTGTGAAAACCCTAGGACTAATTGTTTTAGCTGAATGAAGAAGTCCTAGCTCTTGGGAAAGACAAAAATGAAATTATTTTGATGTGAGGAGTCAGGACAATGATGTAGAAAATTACAAAAGGTCCAAAATTAGGAGGGAGCTGACTTTTCTCAAAAGATAAGCATTCTATAACTTTCCTCTTTGATTAAGGCTATTGTTATTAATTTTTTAGTTAGTTTCTTGTCTATGTATCCTTTTCTTGGTTGTAATCATTCTTTCATATTCTCTCAGAAAGGATTGCAGGACAATGGCTAGGGTTGTCTAGGCATTGGCAATATATGGAAGAACTGGAAGAATGAAGCAAAGCATAATGAATTTGCCAATGTGTACTATAATAAGAACTGAGTTCAGAGGGAGCATGAGGGGTTCACTCAATGAACCTCTGACATATCATGTACGATCATGGAATATTAAACAATACCCTTAATTTGAGTACATATTGGAAAATACCTCTAAAATTCATATTATTTAACCCCCTACCAATATAAACCCAATACACATTCCTAATTTAAAAAATCCCTACTTTCAATAGATATTGTAGGTATCCATTTTTTCATTAACATTTTTTATACCTCTTTATATTTTTTCATTAACTTTGAGCTCCATTTTTTATACTTGTCAGTATAAAAACCCTTTACCCATATATATCCCCCAATATATTATGTAATTTTTTCCCCATTATATATCCCCCAATATGAACCCACGTGCTATAATATTGCTCCTACAGTGAATCCCCCGTGAGAGGAAGCAAGCAATTTAGAGTATGCCTTATTATATGTGCCCAAGAGAAATCAAGATCTAGTATGCAACAGATCGAAGTATAGAAGTAAGAATGTTCTCCCACTAAAAGGAAAGGGTTCATGATAAGAAATTTGCCTTAGTTGGGAGAGTTACCCCAGATTTTTTAAGGACATGGAAAGAGTCTCATGATTGAAGGAGATCTTGTATTATGATTTGTTTTCGATGAAAGAGGGACTCATGAGTCAGAGGAAAAGGCATTTCCTTCAGAAGGAGTCGGACGCAAAATTTGACATGAAGGACATTTGATTGATACATTAACACTTGGGAGTTGAGGTTTGGCAGAAAGATGGTAAAATATTCCTTGGTCAAGGGAAACATGTGATCAAGATCCTCCTGCAGTTTGGATGATGGATTGTAAACTCATGGCAAACTAATTTAAATAAGTTGAGAAATTATGATTCAAATCTTGTTAATCCATCATTTTACTGGCAACTGATTGGTTATTTGATGTATCTGATTTGATTACTAGGTTGGCAATGTTGATGATGAGAAAAAGTACTACTGGTGGTTGTTTTTACTTGGGATCTGTTGTGGTTTCTTGGAAGAGCAGGAAGCGGGATTTTGTTGCACTAGGCATTGTGGAAGAAGAATATATGGTAGCTTATGCAGTTATATGTGAAGCAGTTTGGCTCCGTAAAATTTTTTGATGGATTATTTGGTTGTGTGTAGGATTTGACTATGATACTTTGTAATAAGTTGTATGAAGATTATCAGAAAACCTAATTTTCCATGGAAGGTTGAAGCACATTATTAGTAAGTACCACTATTTGATATATGGTTGCCCAAAAGTTACAATAAATCTCCACATATAAACAAGTATTTGATGTAAGGAAAACATGAGTACTTTCAAGACAAGCGTGGACTTGTGGACAACTCCTCCTAGATTGAGAGGTCTGAGGGATTGAGGATGGAAACCTATTTTGTCCCTATGTCATGTACTGTGGCCAATTAGGATTAAGACTCTAAGTCAAGTACATGGACCCAAATAGGGAGAATGGCAGATTGGATAACTATCATGGACTGACATTCTTGTGTCATGTACTGTGGCTGTTTGGGATTAACACCCTAATTCAAGTACATTAACCCCGTTTAAGAAGAATGGTCTTGTGGACTCACATTTCCATGTGTCAAGTACTATGAATAATTAGGACTGGCACCCCTAAGTCAAATACTATGACACTAAATTAGGAAATGGTTTTGTGGAGGACATACTCTAGGGAATCTAAGTGGAGTATGTGCCTCAGAGAGGCAATTGTGTGGTGTCATCTTGAATGCCTCTTGTTGTTGTTCAAATTATACACATGAATGCGACAACGCTAAGGGAAGGTGTTGTCACTCTGATCTCGACCCTTTCCGTTTAAGTTGTCTCCCTACAACATGCTAAGGGGGGTAGTCCCTTTGGATGAAACGAGATTTTGGGAGACACAACTAAATGGCCTAGCAACTTGGTTAATGATGATTAGCAAGTTTAATTATCAGCACGATTTAATCATATTATTGAGAGATCAATTCCTTATGGAGTCAAATCACTTGCAAAATATAGATTAGTTACCAAGTTACCAGATGAACAATTGCTTCTTGTTGAAATTTGATGACTAAAAAGTTTCTTGCAAGCCTAACCTAGTTTTAATTTCACATTATCATTCCCATTCAGTTAAATGCCTTTTCCCATAAACATACATTCAACATAGAATTTTGGAAATGATTTTTTTAGATTAAAACACATGGGACTGTCAACACACGCTGAAAATAAATATGGACATAAACAGATCAGCAATGCACACAAAAATATACACAGGCTTTTGATCAACTTAGACCTAGGGAAAAAAACCCTTCAATCTTTCCCATAAACATACATTCAACATATAGAATTCTGGAAATGAAATTTTTAGATTAAAACACATGGTACTGTCAACACATGTTGAAAATAAATATGGACATAAACAAATCAGTGACACACACAAAAATACACACAGATTTTTGGTCAGCTTAGATCCGGGAAAAACTCCATCAATCTTCTCCAGGGAAAACCTGTTAGAGAGCTCTTCAAATTTATTTATCTTTCAAGTTCAGGAAAAATACATTTGTAGACAAAACAAAACAACAAAATAGAACATATCTCTTCAACCCAAAAATCCTTCAAAACCATGCCCACTTTGCCTTGATTTCCATGTTCACTTGAAGCTGAAAACATGTACGGTATGGATACATAATGTATTGTACAGATTTTGTATGGACTGTATGGATTTCCGTACCGCTTTACAGACTGTATGGATTTTTCATTTTTTTTTGTCAAAAACTTCTCTTGAACGACGTGAATTACATCTAGCTATTTTCATATTTATACCTATCCTTTTCCCTTCTTTTCTCCACACATTTGTCCTGATGATGAGTCTAGGTTTAGACTCGAAACGTTGACCATAAAAGATGAGCACTGTGGAAAATCTGAACTCCTCTCAGAAACCACACCACAGTAATCTGCAATCCAAAATAGTTAACTTGCATGGAGGGGATATTGGAAAGAGATTCGTAATCTCGAAAAAACTAGGGTTAAAATAAGGAGAAAAGAAGCTCCAATTCGTCCTTACATCTAGCTGTTTTCATATTTATACCTATCCTTTTCCCTTCTTTTCTCCACACATTTGTCCTGATGATGAGTCTACGTTTAGACTCGAAACGTCGACCATAAAAGATGAGCACTGTGGAAAATCCGAACTCCTCTCAGAAACCACACCTCTTTTTCGAAGATTAGAGAATGACTTCCTCTTTTCGGTCTTTTTTAAATGAAAGGTTTCATGTTTGTAGAGAACTAATGAAGGTTAAAGTTGTGAGTCCCCTTGCAACTTGGATTTCATTACACACTTGTTTTCTACTAATACTTTGTGACCAACCCATTTTTCAATGAATTATATTAAATACTTAGGATTCTTTTCATACTTTTCCACATGTAAATCAAATTAACCTAAATATTTATACTCTCGCACATGGTTTAATTATGAGAATATCCCTTTTAATATTCTAATTAATATAGTCAATTATCACATTTTAAAATTTTTATTTTCTTGTTTTGTTTTGCTTTGTTTAGATGTGAGGTTGATATATATGAAAACTAATTGATAAGGATTATTTAACACATTCATAAGAAAATAATCACTCATTTTGAATTAATGTTTTTTAAAGATAAATGTGAATATGGATATTGTACATCGCATTAAAAAGTTTGGAGCAACAATTTTATATATAAAGAGAATTTTATCTTTTTATACATAGATGTCTGACAAAATAATGTTAGCAATGACAACAATTGCTAAAATGTAATTATCTTAGTAAGTGTGACTTTACCCTTCAGATAGTTGCATAACGATAGGAAGTTATGTAATGAAGTCTTTATATTAGAACAATGTTGCCCTAGTTGACGTATTTTTGGAGAGTCATTTTTTACCTCGAATAATAAGAATTCCAATCCTTTGCTCCGTGAAGGTTTCCTCGACACACTGTCAAGGTTTTCCCACGTAAATTTTTTATGTTTATTTGTGTGATTTGTTTCTTGCTCATTCTGTATTTTTCTTTATGATTTAATTAATTTTTACACGCTCTAAAAACCAACAAATAATAGGATTTCTTTCAGAAAAAATTGAATATATTTATGGACAAGTGAAACATATAACTTGGGATATCTTCATTCTCAAGTCGTCACAAAAATGAAGTTTAATTTTTTGTGCTTGTTGTATTGGTAATCACAGTGATTGCAATAACTTATCAACCACCACATCCTTGGTTAAAACCATCAAAGAGAATGTCCAAGGTTTTCTCTGTTGTAGAACATGCCGCATTTAAACAAAATGACTCCATACCGTGCACTGGTGAGGATATTATTACTATTGCACCAACCCCAAATGTTAATTTCCAATTCAGGTGTCCAAATTGAATGAATGTGATGTAACATGGAGGTTCAGATCTAAGAAGGAAAAACCATGGAGGAAGTATGGGGATTTTAGAAGATTCACTATGGGTTTCCATTTAAATAGCAAATATAAGGTCACAAGTGTCAAAGTTCGAGGGCATATTTCCTCTCTTTGTGCAGGGGGTTTTGATAGCTTCTTAATCAATGGAGAACCTTGAATTTATGAAAACCATAGAGGGTTGAATGGAAGTTGGACTTTTGTTTCACCTTATTCTAAGTATTGTATTACACTGATACACTCGTTGTTTCGACTCACTTAGTTTTTGAAAAGTAGCTCCAAGACTCTGCTAATGAGTTTCATGGTACACGACTGCATGACCAACTATTTTGGTGCACGATTAACCTCTTGCTAATTACATGACCCACGATCAACACATTTCCTATGTGTTGGGTCAGAGTAAATTCAAAAGCAATACTATCTATAGTGAAGTTGTATATTATCCCTCTTTGTATTTATTTTTTCTCAATTCCTTGCTAACTAAATGAATTATTTAATAATATGAAAAATTAGAAGAAAATAAATTAACACATACACACATATATATTGTTTCCTAAGGAAATATCCAGGTAGATTCATTCGAAGGGATCACATCCCATATACTTATTAGCAAAGCCTAACCTCAAGGGCATCGAGGAGAATTGACCTCGTGACCTACCATTTGCGAGGTCCTTTAGCAATGAGAACGACCAATTTAACTAACCCCCAGGGCATAAAATAATATGAAAAATTCTAATAATTCCATCAAATTTATTTGATGTATTAAGAATATCAGAGTTAATTGATGCATCTCATTTTATTAAATAATTTTGATGTTTATACAAAACTTCATTTCTTTTATGTATGCGGTATATTGTTAATTATGCAATTTTTTACTCTAACATAAAATTTTGGAAAAACAAATAATATATATATAAATCAAATATTTTATATTCATAAAAATATATTTATTATATAAACATTAATTAATTACTATATTTTTTTATTGATTATAGAATTTCATACAAATTTATTCCATTTTAAATTTTATTGATATATATATATATATATATTTAGAAACAATTGCCTAGTATATTATTTTTGGGGGCAATTGCTAGTATATGTTTTATAATATAATAGATTATCTTTTGGAGCAATGGCTAGTATATTACTTTTTGGGGCAATGGCTAGTATATGTTTTACAGTATAGTGGACGACGTGTGAGGAACCTGTCGCCCTCTCGCGATGGAAAAAAATAAAAGAAGCGTCGTTTATTTTGTGGTAAGGTGAGTGAGATGGCGATGAGGGAAAAGGTGAAGTGGCGTGATCGATCACATATGCTATGTCGTATGGGGATGGTCTTATTGGTGCACAAAACATTCACATAGGAAAGGTTAATATTTTTGTGCCCACTTCACTTCGGCTTTGCGGCCCCTTCTGTGTATAAGATAAGGTTATGTACGGCAGATAACATAATCCTCTCATAACATTATTAAACCAGTTTGTAGTGCATAACATGATTGATGGGTTGGAGTTTAGGGTTATATGTCATAATGGCTTTATACATTATATGGGTTGTATATAATAGTTGGTAATATATTATATATATGTTATGTCTTTTATAGTTTTATAGTTTTGTTTGTAATACGTGCTTTATGTTTTAGGTTATACATGGTGTTTTATTTTATTATATATATATATTAGATACAAATTATATTAAAAAGTGTATTACTATGGTTAATAATCAGAAGGTTTTATTTATATTTATTATTGATAAATATATTGTATCTATAAAAAAACATTATTGCAATAAAAAAATGTTATTATGTTTAATATTAAATGTTATTTATTATTATTAATTTGAAATTATCTAATATAAATATGAATTCTAGGAATATGAACTCTTAGATTAATAATTTCTAGGGACTAATATTATAAACCCAAGAGAATAATAAATCCAAGGGGTTAATACTAATACCCCAAGGGGTTACCTAAGGGAATAATATTAATCCAATGAATTATTACTAAAAAACCTAGGGTTTATATTCCCTTGGGTTTATAGTATTAATCCTTTGGAGTTTATTATTCCCTTGGGTTTATAATATCAATCCCTTGGGTATATTAATCTAAGCATTCATATTCCTATGCTATAATATTATTCATAGGTTTATAATATTAGTCCCTTAGGTTCAATATAAATCATGGTCAACCAAGGGTTTATATGCCTTAAATTTATAATATTAGTCCATTGGGTTTAAAAATATTAGTCACTTTGGTTTATAATACCTTGGGGTTTTAGTATTAACCCTAGGGTTTATAATTCCCTTGGGTTTATAATATCAATCTCTTCAATTTACTAATGTAAGGGTTCATATTCCTAGGGTTTAATACTAAAACCCCAAGGGATTATGAACCAAAGGCAATAATATTAATCCAAGGGATAATAATCCCAAGGGGTTAATACTAAAAACCCATGAATTATTAACCCAAGGGAATAATAGTAAACCTCAAGGATTACTATTATAGACCCAAGGTATATAAACCCTAAGAAAAATATTATAAACCCTAAAATAAACATGGTTGACCATGGTTGACAATGGTTGATTTTCATTTTGAGACAATCCTTATCACAATGTAATGTTGGATCATGGTTGACCATGATCAACTATTTTGCTTCAAGGATTTATAATATTTATCTTATGGTTTATATACCTTGGGTTTATAATATTAATTCCTTTGGGTTTATAATCCCTTAGATTTATACTAAAAATCCAAGGAATTATAAACCTTAAGGAATAATATTAAACCCTAGGGATTAATATTAATTACAAACCCTATAAATAATATTATTCCCTGAGAATATTATACCGCTGACTTTTTAATATAAAACCCAAGGGATTATAAACCCAAAGGAATAAAAGTAACCCCACAGAATTAATATTATAAACTCAAGGTATATAAGCCCTAAGATATTAAATACCCTCGAGTAAATATGGTTGGCCATGGTCAACCATCGTCCAATATCACATTGTGACCGATTGTCTCAAAATAAAAATCGACCAATTTCAACCATGGTCAACCATGTTTATAAATCCAATGTATATAAACCCTTGGTTGACCATGATTTATATTGAACCTAAGGGATTAATATTATAAACCTATGAATAATATTATACCCTAGGAATAGGAACCCTTAGATTTTAAATGCAAGGGAATGATATTATAAACCCAAGGGAATAATAAACCCAAGGGATTAATACTATGAACCCAAGGGAATAGAAACTGTAGGGTTTTTAGTAATAATCCCTTGGGTTAATAATAATCCCTTGGGGTTTTATTATTAATCCTTGCGTTTGTTATTAACCCCTTGGGTTTATAATATCAATTCATTGGGGTTTTAATACAAATATTATAAACCCTTGGACCATGATTGACCATGTTTGATTTCAAATCGAGAGAATCATTTTCACAATGCGACAATGGACCATGGTTGACCATGGTTGATTCTCATATTAAGACAATATTTGTCACTGTGCGACATTGGACCATGGTTGACCATGATTAAATTTATAAAACATGGTAGATAATGTTTGGCCATGGTTGAACATGATTGATATTATAAACCCAAGGGAACAACAAACCCTAGGTTTCAATACTAAAAACCCAAAGGACTATAAATCTAAGGGAGTAAAATTAAACCCAAGGGATAAAAATTATAAACCCAAGGTATATAAACCCTAAGATAAATATTATAAAAACTAAAATAAACATGGTTGATCATGGTTAATTTCCATATTGACCATGATTTATTTTATATCAAGACAATATTTGTTACAACGTGACGTTGGACTATGGTTGACCATGGGTGATTTCCATATTGAGACAGGCTTTGTCACATGTGACATTTGACCATGGTTGGCTACGGTTGACCATGGTTTCCCTTAATTAATATTATAAACCAAAGGGAATAATAAACCCAAGGGATTAATACTAAAACCCCAAGGGATTATAAACCCAACGTCATAATATTAAACCCAAGGGACAAACATTATAAACCCAAGGTATATAAACCATATATAAATATTATAAACGCTAAAATAAACATGCTTGAACATGGTTGATTTTCATATTGAGACAATCTTTATCACGATGTGACATTGGACCATGGTTGACCATGGTTGATTTACATATCGAGACAATCTTTGTCACAATGTGACGTTGGACCATGGTTGCCCATGGTGATTTTCATATCAAGACCACCTTTGTCACAGTGCAACATTCGACCATGGTTGACCATAATTGTCCATGATTTTCATATGGAGACAATTTTTGTCATAATGTGACATTCATCCATGGTTGACCATGATTGACCATGGTTGGCTATGATTGACCATTATTAAGCATGATTGATATTATAAACCCAATGGATTGATATTATAAACCTAAGGGATTAAGGCTAAAACCCAAAGGGATTACGAATCAAACGGAATAATATTAAATCCAAGGAACAAATATTAAAAACCCAATGCATATAAACCCTAAGATAAATATTATAAACACATGGTGGACCATGGTTTATTTTCATATTGAGACAATTCTTATTACAATGTGATGTTAGACCATGGTTGATTTACATATAGAGACAATCTTTGTCACAATGCGACATTAGACCATGGTTGATTTTCATATTGAGGCGATCTTTGTAAAAATGCGATATTTGACAATAGAAACCCTGGTAGATTTTCATATCAAGAAATTCTTTGTCACAATGCGACATTCGACACAATGTTTATCACAATGCGACGTTGGATTATGGTTAACCATGAATGATTTTCATATCGAGACAATCTTTGTCACAATGCGACATTCGATCATGGTTGGACATGTTTCATTTTATAAAACATGGTTGACCATGATTATCCATGATTTTCATATGGAGACAATTTTTTTCATAATATATTCGACCATGGTTAACCATGACTCGCTATGATTGACCATGATTTACCATGATTGATACTATAATCCAAAGGAATAATAAACCCAAGGAATTAATATTATAAACCCAAGAGAATAATAAACCCAAGGGATTAATACTAAAACCCTAAGGGATTTGAACCCAAGGGGATAATATTAAACCCAAGAAACAAATATTATAAACCCAAGGTATATAAACCCTAAGATAAATATTATAAACATATGGGTGACCATGGTTTATTTTCTTATTGAGACAATTATTATCACGGTGTGACGTTAGACCATGGTTGACCATGGTTTATTTACATAACGAGACAATATTTGTCATAATGCGACGTTAGACCATAGTTGACCATGGTTGATTTTCACATCAAGACAATATTTGTCACAATGCAATGTTAGACCATGGTTGAACATGATTTATTTACATATCGAGACAATGTTTGTCACAATGCGACGATTGACATGGTTGACCATGATTGATTTTCATATCGAGACAATCTTTGTCTGAATATGACATTTGACCATGGTTGACCAAGATTGACCATGGTTTTCCATGTTTCATTCTATAAAACATGATTGACCATGACTAACCATGGCTAACCATGGTTGATCATGATTGCCCATGATTTTCATATGGATACAATTTGTCGTAATGTGTTATTCGACCATGGTTGACCATGACTCACTATGATTGACCATGATTGATATTATAAACCCAAAGGAATAATAAAACCAAGGGATTAATATTATAAACCCAAGGGATTAATACTAGAACCCCAAGGGATTATGAACCTAAGGGGATAATATTAAACCCAAGGGACAAATATTATAAACCCAAGCTATATAAACCCTAAGATAAATATTATAAACACATGGTTGACCATGATTGATTTCTAGATTGAGACAATTCTTATGGAAGTGCGACGCTAGACCATGGTTGATTTACATATCGAGAAAATCTTTGTCACAATGTCATGTTAGACCATGGTTGATTTTCTTATCGAGACAATCTTTGTCACAATGTGACATTAGACCATGGTTGAACATGGTTGATTTTCATATCGAGACAATCTTTGTCACAATGCGACGTTGGACCATGGTTGATTTTCATACCCAGACAATCTTTGTTACAATATGATATTTGACCATTCTTGAACATGATTGTCCATGATTTTCATATGGAGACAATTTTTGTCACAATGCGAGATTCGACCATGGTTGACCATGGCTAGCTATGATTGACCATGATTAACCATGATTGATATTATAAACCCAAGAGAATAATAAACCCAAGGGATTGATATTATAAATGCAAAAATAAATATGGTTGACCATGGTTGACCACGTTTCATTCTATAAAACATGGTTGACCATGATCAACTGTTGCTGACCATGGTTGACCATGATTGTCCATGATTTTCATATGGAGACAATTTTTGTCACAATGTGACATTCGAGAGCATGGTTGATTTACATATCAAGACAATATTTGTCACAATGCAATGTTGGAACATGGTTGACCATGATTAATTTTCATATCGAGGCAATCTTTGTTACAATGCAAAATTTAATCATGTTTGACCAATATTGACCATGGTTGACCATGTTTCATTCTATAAAACATGGTTGACCATGATCAACCATGGCTAACCATCACCGACCATGGTTGACCATGCTTTTCATATTGAGACAATATTTGTCACAACATGACCTTGGCCCATGGTTGACCCTAATTAACCATGATTGACCACAATTGATTTTATAAAACATGGTTGACCTTGCTTGAATAATATTAAACTGAAGGGATTAATATTATAAAGCCATGGTATATAAACCATAAGATAAATATTATAAACACTAAAATAAACATGGTCGACCATGGTTGATTTTCATATTGAGACAATCCTTGTCACAATGTGATGTTGGACCATGGTTGACCATGCTTGAGCATGAGTGATTTTCAAATCAAGATAATTTTTGTCACAATACAACATTGGACCATGATACCATGGTTGATTCTCGTATTGAGACAATATTTGTCGCACAACGACATTGAACCATGGTTGACCATGATTGAATTTATAAAACATGGTAGAAAATTGTTGACCATGGTTGATATTATAAACCCAAGGGAATAATAAACCTTAGGGATTAATACTAAAAACCCAAGGGACTATAAATATAAGGGAAAAATATTAAACCCTAGGAATAGTTTCTTTTATAGATACATCGCCGATTAAAATTTTCAACAGATAGTTTTATAGTTTTACATCTATTATAATTTTCTTTTTAGGCCAACATTGTTAGCTAAATGTTATTTTCTATGGTGCCTTATGAAAGAATAATCCCATTCAATGTACACTATTTTTCTTTAAGATTTTTATTATACAATTTTTAATTTAATTACTATTTTTGTTAGGGTAGACGTTAAAATTAAGATTTGTTTCTTGTGCAAACATAACATAAAAATCCTTGTGTTTCATTGTGCATTTATACTGCGTATTTGAATGATTGTGATTTCCAAAGCAACAACAACATTGTTGAAACTCTTGGTCTCGTGTAGTGATTGTCATTTCCAGTGCAAAACATAATGTTGTTGAATCCCTGCCACTGATTAGGTTTTAGGAAAAGCAAAGGTTGAGGGAAAAATGATTGCAAGAAAATATAAAGTACAATGAAAACAATAATGACGTTGAATCCAAAATGCAAAAAAAATTAAAAAATACAAATTAATAGAAAGCCTTGTGGCTGAACTATTCAGAATATCTTGTATTATCTTTTATTTTATAAAAATAAAATGAAATTCACAAAACCGTTAAATGCTCATATAAAATGAATTTCACATTAGAAAATCCCATTGAAGTAGAAACTCGGCATATGATTGTTTTTTTAAATACATCCCAAGCAAAATTTGTATATTATTTGTTACATTACTGATCTCACATATCATTGGAAGTGATATTAGTCAAGCCTATGAAAAATTATGTGTCCTTTAATAAGATGAAACATTTAGAAAATGAAAATGACGAGTGTAATGCTTGGACCTCTGCATGGATTTCTTGATGTGTTATTCCAAATCAGATATTGAATGGCTGTGAGAAAGAGAGTTTCCTTGAAATCCAATTGAGTTCTACAACATATAGTTGGCGATGTGACCATTGTAGAATCTTCAAGTTCATTGCATAATTTCCAAGGCATGAAAGTGCATAAAGTTAAGGCGAATATATATATATATATATATATATATATATATATTATATATATATATATATATATATCATATATATATATATATATATATAATATATATAATATATACTATCATATATATATATATCTTGACCCTTACAATGACTTGAGAATTGCCCACTTCTCGTAGTTTGTGATTGGGTGTGCATTTGCAATACACTTCATGATCTGATCATTCCTTGAATTAGGATCACCTTGGTAGTTCAATGTGGAGGATAAGGCATTAAAGATCAAGCAAATTATTATATCTTTGGAGTCAAAGTCAAGCAAATTATATATCTTTGGAAAGCTTTCGAAGAGTTGGAGTGATTTGAATTTAAACAGGAACACAACAAATTGCATATATAACGATAAACACAGAGATGCATCATAATTAAAAATTCATTTCATTAATATCAAATAATTGAAATAAGCTTACATACATAATGGAAATGAACTAGCTCAGGTAATGGTAACTTATCTCTAAGAAGAGATGTGGCATCTACATGCATGTGAACTGTGTTACAATGAGGCTTTAAGGCCTATTTATTATTAAGAAACAACGGAAAACCCCAAACATCTAAAAAACTAACCCTAGGAGATGAAATGCCAAACTATGGGCCTCGTTGGGGTAAATTGGTACATCAACTTCCCAGGGTCGTAACTTTGGCATACAATCTTCGTTTGACACACACGATACCTCGTTAGAAATATCTATCTGAGGACTACAACTGCTAATATTGAATATAAATTTTATTACTAATATTTTCCACCGGTGATTTAAAAACAAATTTCATTTAGGGCCTCAAAACAACTCCGGAAGTTTAGGACTTGAAAAACTGCCAAAATAGTAAACTGTGCTACAACTAAGGAAACTGAAAAATTGAAAGAAACAATGGTGGGGGTCGAAGTGGAATAGGTGGGTGGCCACTAATATCCACCTCGATCAGGGAGTCAATGGAACATTAAAAATAAATAAATAATAAAGTGAAAAATCACTCATGATCAAGTAATCAAAAGAAAACAAAAACGATATTAGCTAAAATTTATATGGGGGCCCCTTAATTCTACAAAAAACTAAGGGAAGGTATTGAGGCCTTAATAATTGTTGACATAATGGGATGAAGTAGTTATCTATAATATTTAGACAATAGGGCTTAAATTTATCAAATATCAAATGATAAGTTTCACAATATTCTCGTACATTGCACCACTTCCAAGGGTCCCACATAAGATGAATAAAAATAGTATAAGTTCTAAACATGAAATTACTAGATATATACTTGATCTTAAAGTAAGGAATCCAAGCATGGGAAGATGTATTTTTATACATTCCTCACACTAATGGATAAATGAGGTAGGGCTAGGAAGTTTTATGTTAATTACACATCCATTAGATGTAAAGTTACCACTTCTTCCCCACATTGCTTTGCTGCCCACAAGTGCCCATAGCTTTGCTAAAGATGTATCAATACCATACAACCATAACTCTACTGCAAGGAGGTATCTATAGCCTTGGTGAGTTTACTTTTACTTTCCAAACAAAAAGTGTTTTCAACTGTCTTGTGATTCCACCCTTTTGATTTGCTGAGTTGGAGAATTTCATTTTGGAAATTGGGCAAAGAGGGTAGGGTGGTACAAGAAGTGTTCTATTTGAGGAAAATAGATGCAGTACCTGTTAAATTTTTCCCCACAAGCCTTCCCTGAATCTACTAATGTAGAGGATTAATTTAATTATGGAGCATACTCTTTCCTTTATAAAAGTGAACTATACTATTCCAAACATATCTAAGTGTTCCTCCATATCATTGGCTAATGAAGAAGAAATGAAAATTAATAAAGAAGATATGTAGATAAATCAAATCCTAATAAAGTGATAGAGTGAATATTTCCCAGAGTTTTCCACGGGGTCTTGGATAGACGATGATCGTGTGCTATATTAATTCACTCCTTGATGTGAAGTCACTGGTTCAATTCCCTGCCACGATTAGGGTGATATATTGGACATCATGAAGATGTAGTCCTACCAAGCTTACAAAAAAAAATCCCAGAGATACCAATTGGTGTTACTTTAGATATTTCACCCATATAAACTTTGAAAATGTCATGAAATCAAAATATAAATTAAGAGAAAAAACAAAATTAAATAAATATATGAAATCACAAAATTTAGTTATAAGAAACCAAACAACCTTGAAAGAAGGAAGGGATATAAAAACAATAAGCAATGAAATAAAAAGGACTATAACTAGAAAAGATGAGAAGAGGCATATTAACATAAGAACCATAAAGTAAATTAGAGATCTTCTTGATTAATATGTTCTTTGTTTTATGTTAAGGGTTAAGGGTTAAGGGTTAAGCAAGGTTTTATTAAAAAGTAAAACCCTAAACCTAAGGCAAAATTAAAGTTAAACTATGAATATTTCATTAGGATGTTATTTTCCATGTGCATATCTTGTTTCATAATTAATAATAACATTAAAAATTAATTGAATCAACTTCAATGATTATCTATTAAAGGTAAGACTTGAAAGAAGTATTTAATGAAAGTAAATATGAGCAAGATGATAAGTAAAAACTAGGAAAAGGTAAAGAGACTTCTTGATGACAACTCATTTTCAGCTAGAAGGTCTTCAAATATCTTTTATTCAAATATAAAGTACTCAAATAAACTACTTTATTCCTAAATCTAATTTAATCTAACAAGAAAGTCAAATCTCCAATGAAGTCATTAAAGATGTACGACAAAGATTAGAAATATAGATGTGACTAATACTAAACAAAGTGAAAAACATTGAAGACTATCATAATACAGTTAAAACTATTAGGAGATAAAGATACATGTATGTAAAAAAAACCTTGAAGAATCTCATTGTAATTCACCTCAGAGAACTCAATAAAATCCCTTGGACTTGCCTCATTCACTTAGTAGTCTTCAAAAGTTTGAATTTAAAATCCCATTTCATCACACAGAGGAGATTGAAAGATGTAAGATAAGAAAGAAGAAGTTTCATTCTACACATATACATATGATTATGTTCATCTAATTTATTTATCTGAAATCAATATTAATGCAATGATGTGGAAAACAAAGAGTACCACTAAGAGAAGAAACAATTTCACTAAGATTTAATAATAGCAAGCATGCAATGAAAAATTAATATGAATATTGTTGAAAACTTGAAATGAATTATGAGGATCAAGATTAACATCGTCAGAACACAAAATTTAAATATGGTATATGTGCTTCGATAAAGAAATCATGATAATATTTCAGGTCTAGATCCTAAAAATGAATATATGCTACTTTGCGTTATAGCTATTTCAATACTGCCAATATCAGTAAACATATCAAAGATGACTTATTTCTTCAATATGATCAAATGTATAAGAAATAAACTTAGAAGATCAAAGATTACTTATTTCTTCAATATGATCAACATGCATATGACATTGAGATTCATCATTGTGAACTAGGTTAAAAGAAACTTCATGAATTAGTTGTTTTTTCAAAGTTTATTTTCAATAAATTTCAAACTAGTTGAAATAGGATTTTAACATCAAGATTGAGGGGATCATTATTGTATGGATTGAGATTACAAAACAAATTCGGATTCATAAAACCATGATATCTAGAGAATAACATATAGATGCTGTTCTAGGATCTTTCAAGAGATAGTTATAGAAACTTAGATCAGACAATAAATCTTGAGTTAAAAGAGTATGAACTAGTTCTAAATTATCCTTTAAGAAAGGAGGATTATGCTATGTCTACTAGTTAAATGTTGATATCATGAATTATATTTGTTTCTATCAAACTTTTTCTTTGATTGAAGCATCAGGATAAGTTTCAACAACATTTCAGATGTCATATATGAGTATATAAAACCCTTTTATAAGCTTCGAAACATGTGAGATAGGGACCTAATGTACATGGATGTAAAATAGATCCAATAGAGTTTGATTTAAAATGAAGATATCAATATTATTCTATGTTCATAATTATTTGTTTCATCATGTGATTGATATCAGAACAGAAACATCAAATCATGAACATGACATATGTGAGCATAAAATAATCTTAACAAATCTCACTAAGAGGGTAGACATCTAGGATAAATTAACAAAGAAACATAAATGTATAGGTATTACCAATCTCTGAGCACAACTCGTTAAACTTGAAATTATGATGAGCAAGAAAGATTACTTCACTAAATGTATTTTGGTGGAAATACTTTGAATAATTTTTCAAATACTTTTAGAGAGAGTGAGAGTAGATAACCATGAAAATTTAAAGTGAACTTCTTTGATACCTACTTATTTCCTTAACCACATTATTTTGATAAACTAAAATAAAGAACAAACAAAGATAAAACTACTATTAAACCTACTCTATTCTATAGGAACAACCAAGAATAAGTAAATTCACATTTCTAATGGAGCCATTCCTGCTATTTTAACCTTGTAGTCATATGCACATCAAGAATTAGAAGTAGAAACTGAACCAATACTAAACTATATGAAGAAATATTTAACATATCTCCATCTACCTCTAATAGGTACATGAAAAATAAACCTATTATTGACAGGATTTTTTTTCTCGAAATGATTCTCCAACCATGCTTTGACTCTATCATTGTAACAACCCTGGTGAAAATTCCATGTAAAAATATATAAATACCACGGATGATGGGACACGTATTTCAAGATGAATAATGGGTAGGACATCCTAGTGTGTGTTAATTTGGTTGTTTATGGCTAAGGAAATTGGAAAAGGCAATGAATAAGGCATTAAAGAGGAAAAAAGGTATTTTGGCACATTTATTTATGAAAATAATGGAAATTAGGAGAAAAGGAAGGTGAAAGGTCACAGGTTGCATGGGAGGAGGAAATTGAAGGAAAATAATGGAAAATTAAGAAAATAGAGGCCTCATTAATAAAAGGGCTTCTGAGGATCAGTAGGCAAGCTTCTTCCTTTCAGTGTGAACCTTTTGTCAGTTTAGCTTTGGAGCTCTCTCATTTCTCTCTCTCTCTCTCTCTCTCTCTCTCTCTCTCTCTCTCTCTCTCTCATACTCTTGGACACTTAGAGTTTTCTTGGAGCATTTTGGCATTGGAGAAAGAAAGGCAAAGAAGGCAAGATGAAGCAGAGATAAAGCAGAATCAAGCAGCTACAACATGATTCAGTGCAGGTATCAAATTGCATGTGTATTTTCCTTACTAGTTTTGGCATGCATGGGATTGCATGTGTTTCTTTTATACCATGGCATGGGTTTTTCCAGGTGTCATAGTATTTTCAGCCTAGCCTTGCCATTTCCTAATAGCTTTGATGAGATGGGTTCTCTCATGCGGTTTGTGTGGGATGACTAGATTAGATTCAAAGCTGAGTGGGGTGGATCTCTGAATTGATAAACACATGGTGGTAATGGTCCCTGAACCGGACCGAGGATACATGAAGCCACTGGACTAGTAACCACTGAACCAAACTATGGGTTGTTGTAAAGCCAGATTGTGTGCCTTGGCGGGCTGAGGAATGCTTGCTAGTGAATGGTAGGATATATGGTAAAGCCAAGCGGTGTATTTTCTCTTCGTGGGGCCTCGCGATTTCGGGATGGAATGCACGGTAAATACTAGAGAGTATGGTGTAGGGCCTAGTGATCCCTGGATTGGACTGCGGATGCACGATAAAGCATAAGAGACTAGGAGGCACTCAAATTTCTCATGGTGTAGGCAGAGAACTCCGGTGGCATCCACGTTGATTGGAGTTTTTTGATGTGTTCTATGAGTCCCACATTCATGCTTGGAATATGGCACGTGGGTGATTGGATGAAGAGAGACTTGGCTCAGACAATCTATGGTTAGGTGGAACGTGGTAGTCCCATCTCCATTGGTTCATTGCATATATTAATAAGAAATTCATTCCCTTGATTTTCATGTGAAAATGTACTGATGTATATATGGATTTTGATGGCTGATATGTCCATTGTATTTCTGTTCCTATTATGTTGGTTATATGTATATTTTGTGACAACAACTATGTATGGCTCTCAACATGTTTTTACTTGTATATGAATGGATAATGTATTTATGACCTAATAAGTGATCAGGCAACAAATTACATGAGGAAACAATGGTTCATGGTGATTCTCAGATAAGTATGAGATCCCTACACTTAGTTCTGTTGTTTACACCTATAGGTTACATGTTGATGATAAGTTTGACAAAATGCCTGTCATGGCTAGCAGGTGTCTGGTTATGGTCTTGTTCAGATTATTGTGTTTGCATCATTTTTTCCTTATATTCTTACCAATTTTTAGTGATCATTCCATTCTGGGCAGTGTCCTGGGCTCTGGGCTGAAAAGGGTGGCTCAAATCCTAGAATGCTAGCAAAATAGAGCATTAGTTTAGAGATTAATTCACCTGGGTAGTGTTTGGGGAGCATTATAACGTGCCTTGCCAGTGTCTGGGGAGTGCTAGTCTAGAGACTAACTCGCCTCTGCAGTGTCTAGGGAGCGTTACCTTGCCCTAAGTTTCCCAAACAACAGTAGGACCCAGGGACAAGCTGTATGAGTGGCTAACTTGTCTCCTAAAGGTTATGTGGATGATGTTGGATGACTTTGTGTGATGTTTCATCGATTCCACTTCCTTAAGGTCACCTAGGAGGTTGAATCTAATCATATTAGCCTCTTGTCTCATGTTTACCTCAATTGGCATGGTTGCTTGGGTAGATGTGGGAGGAGGGTGTTACAGTCATGCAAGTAAAACTACTGTAGAGAAAATATAGTTGGAGTAATCTGCTGAGTAATTTCATACATCTCACCATGTAGATAAAAGTTAGTAATATTTACAATAGAAGAAGATTAATATTTATGTATAATGAAATCTTCATAGAAATTGATTATTCTATGCAAGATTCAATTGGATCATAGAAGTTAAGATGGAATTGTGTTAAAGATCAGAGAAGATTAATAAGTGGATAGAATAGCTGGTCGAACTAAAATGATGTAATTTCAAATTCCAAAGTATGAGGAATATTGATGCTATTTGAAAGTAAATTTGCATCATTATTTACACAAGATACATTAGTGTTACATGGTAAATGAAATTTATTTTGTAGAAAATTCCTTTTCACAAGTGTCATTTGAGATGTTGCAAACAAGATCAGTACTATCATCTACTTGTGAAAATTGTTCAATATCATGACATTATTCAATGAGGACTTGATTAATAACTTCATAATCATGTATGGGAATGGAAATTTCTTCTTGCGAATTGATATCATTTTGATTTTATGAAGTTTCAAGATGAGGATCTATTATGAGATTACTTATTAGAATACATCTCATCTTGAAATATATCTTTGGGGATTGAGAACATGAGGAGCTGAGATATTCATCAATAAATATTGAAGTGCCTCAATCTCCTCAATATCCAAAGATTAATTATAAATGACTTCATAGTACTTCTTTGGAATATCTTCCCTTGTAAAGGATAAATTAGAACCAAAAGTATAACCAAATGAACATGCATGAGAATTATCGAAAGACTTATCATTTAATGATTCATCATCCTGATCATAACTGATAACTGATGAGAGATTCATAATTCATTTTATTTATGATGGATCCCCTATTTTATAAAAAGGCATTTAGGTAAAGAGGAACCGTTAGATTATTATCAAGGAAATTACTATCAACAAAAAGATCAGGATATAGCAAGAAGTGACTGTTGGAATAGATAAAACTAAATGTTTCTCCGTCTTTAGAAGGATCATTAACATTAGAGATTGATACTTGAGTTTCCAATTCTATTTCTTTATTGTTTAATTCAACACAAATGACAGGCTCACTATAATTCATAATCATTTTATAAGTGGCATTAATTTCAATAAATTCATCTTTACCTTCTTGAAATTTAGAATTAAATTGTTGTAACTTGCATGGTTGATTAACATTAATAATGATACTAGTGAACTCACTAGAGACATCCCTAAATGTAACAAGCATGCTTTAAAAAGTATCATCATATTCATCATCATTGCTAATGTTTGCGACATGAGTTACTAATTCTTGATTATCCTATTTATTACAAACAATGAGTTTATTATGATATGAAATGATTTCAGGGACAACATTGATTTTATTTGGTGTATCTGTACTTCTTGAATTTTTTCATAAAAATCCCGAAACTATCTGTTTGAACAAGAACTTCAAACTTGCTAGTAGACTCAAAATAATCAATTCTAATGTTGACTACAACATGTACACTTAGAAAAGAAAGATCTTCAAGTTCATCATAATTGTTCAAAATATATGGAAGGGAATAGAGGTGAAGAACCATTTAGTTAGATTTATGTTAGAAGGTTTATCTTGAGTCTGAAATTTAAGATAGATTAATCTAAATCTAATGACAAAGTCTTCTAAATATTCTCCTTCCAGCCTATGCAAATTTTCAAGTTCTAGACATCGATCATTGTTATTATAATCTTGGAATGAATGAACTTACTTACAAATTTATCCGAAATGTGTATAAAAGAAACTGATAATGATTGACAACATTCGTTTGCTTGGCCTAATAAAGTGAGAGTGAAAATCCTTCACATGACACCTTTGTCAATATCATAAAAAGTACAGTTTTCAATACACTGAAGAATATGCTTAGCTGTAGAAACTTTACCCTTACAATCAATTTTTTTCTTTGACAAGAGATTACATATATTTGATGAAGTGTTGCAAGATGCTCGTCTAGAATTCCAATCCAAATAAGAGCCTTTAAAAGAAAACTTTAAGATGCAAAGCTTCAAAAGGTCAGATTGTCAGTGGCCATCCTTCTAGTTCCAAAAATGTTGATAACATTGGCCATGTTTAAAATTAAAGAAATCACTCGGTTAAGAACACAATTAGACCCTTTTTTTTGGTGTGGATATTTTGACTGGTATGAGGGCCCAATTGCCTCTACCTAAATCTAACCTAAACTAAATGTCTAATCTAGTATGAATGCCTAAACTAATAACTAAACTAAATCTAAATGTAACTTCTACCTGTTGATATACGGTAATGTTGTCTGGTATTAACAGGCAAAGGGAAAGAGTTGCCTTCTTGTAGCTGCTCAAAAGAGACAATGTTTGGTTGAATGAAATGTGGGCATAGCCAAGAAACTGGGAAAGTTTGCTCCTATGCAAAGAGACTTTCATTTGAAATTCGATTAAACTAATTCTAAATGTAATGTAAGTAAAATTCATATATAAATCTAATCTATGTTAAGAAATAGAAAAGGAATTCCAACTTTTAATTAAGAACAAGGTGTAAAGACTGGATTTGAATATAAGTTTATAACAAACTAACAAATTAATAAAACAATTCATAGAACATATAACTAATGAGTTGATGTGATTATTCCAACAAATAGTTATGGGAACTTCAAATACTCATGGTTAAATTCGAAATAAATTCATTATCAAATACATTATCACATCATTAAAATAGTTCAATTCGGATACAATGATGATATGGACAAATAGAAGCATATGTACCTTAGTTAATAAATAGTTATCCATGAAAACACATAAATATACATGGATCCATTACTCAATTATGGTTCCAATAAAAAACTATTAATAAAAAACATTTTTTCATTAGTTTAAATAAGCTTATGGATACATAATATTAACAATAGTGCAACACCATAAACTATACCTTCATAAAGAATGAGGATTGAAACAAAATTGAGTGTAATTTTATTAAATTATTAACCAGTTACGAAACCAATACAAAAATATGTTTAATAACACCCAACCCCTCTTTCTCTAATAAACGTGTTCGCTCCTTGTGGATGTCGTAAGGGGATGGCCTTAGTTGCGCACAAAACATTGTGCATAGGAAAGGATATATTTATGCGCCCACTTCACATCAGCTTTGCGGCCCCTTTTGTGCATAAGATAAGGTTACGTAACGCAGACACCCTCTCGTAACGTTATTAACCCCCCATGTAGTGTGCATAATGTGATTGATGGGTTGGAATTTGGGGTTATAAGTTATAATGTGTTTATATGTTATATGTGGTGTATATAATAGTTTGTAATATATTATATATATGTTATGTCTTTTATAGTTTTATTTATAATATTGTGTTTTATGATTTAAGTTATATATGTTTTATATTTTGTTTTATAATACACATAGAAAGTTTAATAATAAAGTTTTGTTTATATTTACATTGTTATACCGATGTTTTACCTTCTTTCCAATGTTTGGGAATGCAATGCAGAGTTCTAGATAGAAATGAGACAAACACTTCAACAAGCTATCATGTAATCGAGCCTAGTCACTAAACCAGTGATAACAACCCAACTCCAAACAATCATAACTTTCAAACTGGGAGCCAAAATCAAGATAATTTTATATTGTTGGAAAGATTTCGAAGAGGTAGAGTCAACAAAGCATTAAAAAATAAGAAATATTGAAGTGAAAAATCACGCAAGCTCAAGTAATAAAAAGCAATAAAAATTGATATTAGCCAAAAATTATATAGGGGTCCCTTATTTTTCCCAAAAGTTAAGGGGAGGTGTTGAGACCTCAAGAATTGGTGACATAGTGGAATGAAATAGTAATCTCTGGATTTATATAACAGGGCTTAAATTTATAAAATATTAAAATATTTTTTCACAAGATTCTCATACATTGCACTACTTCAAAGGGTCCCACATAAGGTGAATACAAATAATGTAAGTTCTAAGGATGAAAGTACTAGATATCTACTCAATCTTAAAGCAATGAATCCAGTCATGGAAAGGTGTATTTTATATGTTCCTCACACTAATGGATATATGAGGTATGGCTAGGAATTTTAAGTTAAGTACACATCTATTAGATGTAAAGTTAGCTCTTTTTCCTGACATTGCTTCACTACCCACGAGCTTTGACATCCCCAATGAAGATGTCTCTGTACCATAAAAGAATTTCCCCATTGCCAACGAGCATCAATAGTCCCGATAGGTTTACTTGTACTTCACACACCATAAGTGTTTTCAACTTTTTTGTCTTTCCACCCTTTTGATTTGATTTGTTGGATAATTGCATTTTGGAAATTGGATGAAGAGAGCGAGGTGGTGTAAGAGGTGTTCTATTTGAGGAAAATATATTTAGTACTTGTTAAATTTTACCCCACAAGACTTCCCACTATACCAATTTATAGGGTTAATTCAACCATGGAGGGATTAAAAGAAAAGATTGGAGAAATTTTTTTCCTTTAGAAAAGTGAACTATACTATTTGAAACATATCTTAGGGTTCCTCCATATCATTGGCTAATGTAGGAGAAAGGAAACTTAATAAATAATATCTTTAGATAAATGAAATCCTATTAAAGTAATAGATTAAAGATTTTGCAGAGCTGGTGTTGATTTAGGTATTTCCCTCATATAGACTTTGAAAACATCACAAAATCCAAATCTAAACTATTAGCGAAAGAAAAATCAAAATGTATAAAATCACAAAATTAAGCTATAAGAAACCACACAACCTCGAAGGAAAGAAATGGTATAAAAAATATAAGCCATGAAATAAAAAGGACTCTAACTAGACAAGATGAGAAGAGGCATCTTAACATAAAGATAAAAGAGTAAATTAGTGTTCTTCTTGATTAATATTTTCTTTGTTTTATGTTAAGAGTTAAGCAGGGTTTTATTAAAAAGTAAAACCCTAAACCTAAGGCACAATAAATGATAAAGTTTGAATGTTCATCAGGATGTCTTTTGCCTTGTGCATATCTTGTTTTATAATTAATAATAGCATTAAACATTAACTGAATAAGGCTCAATGATTAATTATTAAAGGTAAGACTTAAAAGAAGTATTTAATGAAAGTAAATATGAACAAGATGATAATTAAACACTGGGAAAAGGTAAAGATACTTTCTGGCAACAACTCATTTTTAGCTTGAAGGTCTTCAAAACTGCTTTATTCAAATAGAAACTATGAAATAAACTAAGTTATTCCTAAATATAATTTAATCTAACACTAAAGTCAAATCTTTAATGAAGTCATCGAAGAATTGAAAGAATATGTACAACAAAGATTAAAAACATAAATATGACTAATACTAAACAAAGTGATAGCCCCAAGGGTTAGCTCAATTGGTTGAGTCCTCGTCATTAAAGCATATTTACTCTTGATAGGTCATAGGTTCAATTCTCTTGACACTCTTGTGGTTAGGCTCCGTGGTTGAGTCAACAGGAAGTGATCTCTTCGGGTAGATATCTGGTACAAATATTCTTTGGATGTAGCAGTCATCGATATCCAAGGTCCATGAACCACAAAGAAAAATAAATACTAAAGAAAATTAAAAAAACTAAAACTATCATGATATGTACAATAAAAACTATCAGAAGATGGAGATAAACATATGTAAGAAAAGCTTGAAGAATCTCGTTATAATTTCTTAGAGAACTTAATAAAATCACGATGAATTTCCTCATTCACTTAGTAGTGTCCAAAAGTTTGTATTTAAAAGGGTTTAATTCTTCCCGTAGAGGAGATTGAAAACTATAAGATAGGAAAAAATAATTTGCATTCTCCATATCGATTTACATATGCTCATGATCATCTAATTTATTAATCTAAAATCAATATTAAGGAAACAATTGGGACAACAAAGAGTACCACTCATAAAAATAATGGTATCACCAAGATTTAATCATGGCAAGCATACAATGAAAAATTAATAACTATGAACATTATTGGAAACTTCAAATGAATTCCAAGGATCAAGATTAACATCATCAAAACACAAAATTGAAATTTGAGATCTGTGTTTAGATAAAGAAATCATGAGAATCTGTTAGGTCTAAATCCTAAAAATGAATGTATGTTATTTTGTGTTATAACTGTTTCAATACTACCAATAAAAATAAATATATCAATGATTTGTAAATTGCCGTGGATATTCCACTTGATAGTTCATCATACTATATCTGATAATGTTATACTTAAAAGTTCCAAAATATACATTAT
>APFE030553491.1:199822-218205 GCA_000404065.3 Pinus taeda
CTCAGTCTGGTTATGCACTAAATGTATCTTCTTCTTCTCATTCTTATGAGTGGCTCATTGATTCTGGAGCTTCTATCACATGGCCAAAAACAAAGCCATGTTTTCTTCTTTAAATGATTGTAACACCAAAAATATATATGTTGGTGATGATAGATCTCTTAATGTTGTAGGGGCTGGAACTGTTCATCTAGACAATGGTCAGTTTAATGATGTATTATGTGTTCCAACCTTATCCAGCAACCTTCTATCTGTATATCAGATAACTCATCAGGTGAAGGTAAAATCGTTGAATTTTCACCTCACGATGTTGTAATTAAGGACCTAAAGGATCCTAGACAGATTTTAGCTACTGGCATTATTGATGATTCTACAAGGTTGTATAAGTTTCACAACCTTATACAAATCTTCCCTCAGTATTTGTTGCTCATAATGATGAAGTGAGCAAACTTTGGCATGAGCGATTTGGTCACTTAAACTATCGCTCTCTTCAGAATCTATGTAAAGAAAATATGGTGACAGGTCTTCCCATGGTATCTTTCAGAGATGGTGTTTGTTTCGGATGTGTACTCGGAAAACATCATCGGGACAGTTTTGAAAAATGTGCCTCTTGGCACACCTCGCTCCCTTTATAGCTTGTGCATAGTGATTTATGTGGTCCACTTCCAGTTGTTTCTTTCTCTGGCTACAAGTATTTCTTAACTTTCATTGATGATTTCTCCAGACGCACTTGGGTATATTTCTTAAAACTCAAGAGTGAAGTATTTAACAAATTCTTGGCCCTTAAGGCCTTTGTTGAAAAACAATATGGACATCAAATTCTTAAGCTAAGATCAGATAATGGCGGAGAATATGTTAAAAACGACTTCATCATCTTTTTCACTTAGCATGGAATCCAAATGCAACATACTGTTCCATATACTCCACAACAAAATGGTGTAGCTGAAAGGAAGAATCACACCTTAAAGGAAATGGCTAATGGTATGCTTCAATCTAAAGAACTTAGTCTTAACTATTGGGCAAAAGCAATTAACTGTGCAAATTACATACTAAATCGCACTCCTACTAAATCTTTAAAGAACATCACTCCAGAAGAAGCATGGAGCTCTATTAAACCAGATGTGAGTCACTTTCGTGTTTTTGGAAGTGAAGCATGGGCCCATATTCCAGATGAAAACGTAAAGCTTTAGAACCAAAGAGTGAAAAATGTATCTTTGTTGGATATTCTGAAGATGTCAAAGCATATAGACTTATTCCATTTAAGTCCAAAATGTTATAATTAGAAGAGATGTAAAGTTTGATGAAAATAAATCGGCCTACGAACCTAGTTCGACGCATGTGCCACCTCTCTCTATCTCTTCTACCTTTGAACATATTTCTTCTTCAGATGATGAAAGTGAGGATGACAATCCTCCCCCACCTTCTTAGGATCCTCCTTCAGCTCCTTCACTTCCAAAATGGGTCCAAGCTACTCGGATGCAGCAGGTGATCTTGCCGATGATCCTACAGATCAGCGCCGTACACATTCTCAGTTCGAAAGAACCTCTTCTTTACTGGCTCAAGTCTCAACAAATTATGATCCTAACACCTTTGAAGAAGCTTCAGGCCATCCAGAATGGGACGCAGCTATGAATGAAGAATATCGTTCATTATTGGAAAACGATACATGGGATCTTGTTCCTCTACCAAAGGGACGCAAACTTGTTAGATGCAAATGGGTTTACAGAACCAAGTATGGACCAGATGGGAAAGTTGATAAACATAAAGCTCGTCTTGTTGCTAAGGGCTTTTCACAGGTTGAAGGCATTGACTACACTGAAACCTTCTCCCCTGTTGCCAAAATGAACTCTATCCGCCTTGTTCTTTCCCTTGCTGCTCCTTAAAATGGGAAGTCCATCAGATGGATGTTAAATCTGCCTTCTTGCATGGGGACTTGCATGAAGAAATCTACATGGAACAACCTGTTGGGTTTATACAAACAGACTCTAGCCTTGTATGTCGTCTTAAGAAATCCCTTTATGGTCTCAAGCAAGCTCCTCGGCTTGGTATGCCAAAATGGATAGTTTTCTTTCAGAATCTGGCTTTTCTAGGTGTCATTCTGATAATACTATCTACACCAAGAAAGAGGGAAAGTCTCTTATCATTCTTGTTCTTTATGTTGGTGATCTTATTCTCACTGGTAGTGATCCCAACCTTATTAACCATGTGAAGTCCAGCCTTAAAAAGAAGTTTGAAATGACAGACTTAGGAAGACACTTATTTTCTCGGTCTTCAAGTCTTGCAATCCAAGGAGGGTATTTCCCTTTCCCAGTCCAAGTATGCTCGTGATATTCTTCGTCATTTTCACATGGAAGATTGTAAGCCGGCTCCTTCTCCCTTTCAGTCTGGAGTCAAACTTTCAGTCTCTTGTACTTCTCCTGAAGTTGATGCTACCTTATACCGTCAACTTGTAGGAAAACTCTTGTATTTAACCCATACTCGTCCTGACCTTTCCTTTGCTGTTGGCCTTGTTGCTCGTTTTTTGCAAAACCCCCGTGAAAGTCATTGGAAAGCAGCTAAAAGAATACTTCGTTATGTTCGGGGTACAATACAGTTTGGGATTCATTACAGTGCCAAAGCAACTCCTCTATTAGTTGGTTTCACTGATTCTGATTGGGCTGGTGACCCTGATGATCGGAAGTCTACTGCCGGTTATGTCTTCACTCTTGTTTCAGGACCTATTACATGGGCTTGTAAGAAACAGGCTGCCATTTCTCTTTCGTCAGCAGAAGCAGAGTATCGTGGTGCCGTGGAAGCTAGTAAGGAAGCCTTGTGGCTTCGTCAGATCCTATCAGAATTTGGCTTTGAGCAGCAGCATCCGACTACACTTTGGTGTGATAATCAAAGTGCCATTCAGCTTTGCAATGATCCAGTTCAGCATCAGCGCAGCAAACACATTGAACTACACATGCACTTAATCAGAAAGCTCATTCATGACCATGTTCTTGAAGTGCAATATTGTTCAACAGATGATCAGGTTGCAGACATCTTCACAAAGGCTCTCACAGAGGCGAAGTTCACTAAACTTCGATATATGCTTGGAGTTCAGGAAGTTGTCACTAAGGGGGGATAGGCTCTAGTGCCTCCTTCCTTCTCCCATTGTGTCATATTTGTAAATCCTTCAATCCTATCCCAAGTTGTTCTTATGGGGGGATGTTAGGATATTCCGACACATAGGAATAGTTAAGTATAACTTGGTCTAGTATAGAGTTAGGTAAAGTGTGTTTCTTTACTATGTAAATTTGTAACTTACAATCCCACAGTCACGGTATGTAGTGATCCAACGGTTCATTCTCTCCTCGGTATTTCCGACACTTGATCCGTGGCTTGACACCCGATTGGTCCATGAATTCTATTTAAAGCGCATGGAGGGTCATTTGTAGGTTAACCGTGCATGAGAGAAGCTTATGTAAATTTTCATTATTTTATTAATAAATTGCCTAGTAGCCACGTTGGCGTAGACCGTGGACTGTTTCCCTCTCTGAGGGTTTTAACCACGTCAAAATACTGGTGTATTGATTTGTGATCTGTTTGTGAGCGGTGTCCTTTTGGTGTTCTCTCTGAGGAACTTACCCTGTAAATTCCTACACAAAGAACAAAGGTGAAGGAGATGGGAGCAAGACCTTTCAGGACGCTTGTGATGTAGACTAGGTACAAAGAAGTTGCAGATTATTTGTCATGCTTTTGGAGAACCAAAGGCTCCTCAGTGGGGAGGATTGATCCAGGTGGCTTCAGAGACACACACAGGACAAAGAGGGCTTATGAAAGCTCAAAAATAATTTTTTTTGGATTATGCTTTAACTAGGATCATATTAAATATCTCGTTGTCGTGATCGGATTGGTGCAAACAGTTCGTCAATCCGAATCTGGATGAGGAATATAGAGGCAGTCAAAGTTTTGGTTGACTTTCGCTGACTGGGCAGGTTAATGGAGACACAATTTGGACTTTTTTTGGTGGATGGAATCCATCCAACTCTGGCCAAATTTCGGGCGAAATTGGCGCCTCGTTAAAATGACTCCTTTGACCAAAAATACTAATTTTCAAAGAGCCTCATTACTTTATAAAATATTACAAAAATATAAAAATGAGGTAGTGTGCCACCACCCCCACCACCCCAAACCCCACCTACGTAAGCATATGTTGTAGTAATGGGAGGCTGATGGGTATTGAGCTTGCACCAACCACCTTGGTTGGCCCACCACCATAAGGCAACCCCATGATTTACCATTAACCAACCATCGAACCCTCTATTAATACATAAACCAACACAACCTTAAAACATTAATATGGTTACAAAGTATATGGGGAGGACATAGAAAAGGAATTACATGAATACAATGCATATACCTCACATCCAGGGGACATCTAAGGAAGCGGATGTCAAACTGCTGAAGCTGTTTGGACCATTGATCTCATGGTGTCGAATCGCATGGAAATGACTGGTCGCACATGAATGCTGACACCTGCACTTCACTTAGAAAAATGGCCAAAAAATAGAATGAGCGAATGGAAAATCTGAACATACCATCAGATTTGTGGTGTCGAATAGTGCAAAATCAACTGTCAAATTTCTGAATTCTGAGAAAGTGGAAATCTGGGGCTTAAGGAATCTTTTGGATTCCCCCTTGATTCCTCAAAGATTCCCTCCTCTGGTTCCTCTGCAAATCAGCTGCTCAGATCAGCAGAGGATTATGGTTGGTCTACCAACTGAGTCTGCTGAGATGGAAATGGTTCTTTCAAAACAGTCAGAGTCCCTTTCAATAAACGACTAACTTCACCACATCAGGGACAATCCTTGGTGTAATGGTCTTCCTCACAAATGAGGCAAGGATATTTCAACTTTCATTTGGAGGCATCATAAGCAGATGATTTGGGAGGATCTTGTTTCGAGGTATCATATCTGACTTTTCCTTTACCCTTTTTGTTACCTTTCAAGGCTTTATTTGCCGCAGTAGACTGGACAACATGGACCTCAGAGGTTTTACTAGGATTAGACGGATTTTTCGAAGGATGATTGGAACCAAAATCCCAAATAGATTTTTTCTTTGCAGAAGCTTTGGTGGAATTCTGAGACACTAATCCAATTATACCATCAACAAGTGGTTCATCGGGAGACTTTGAAGATGCTGGATCTGAAGATGGCCTTAGAGCATAAGAAAACATCTCATATAGTGTGCCAAATTGGGAATAGATTAAGTCTAGGTACTGAGCATGGGTAATAGCTACGTCCTCGGTAAGACATCCAACCATTTTTATATCTACGACAAATTTGTTTACGAATGATTTGGTGAACCATTCAGTTAACAACTCATTAGGAATTTCGAATTTGATGAGGCGACGCCGACGTCTCCATTCATGAATATGATTGGAAATGTCAGTCACAGTATCTTGCTTCATGGATGTGAGAAGATGAGTACCAGTTTCATATCAAACTGACAATTGGAAGTGGGTGAGGAAGTTCATAGCCAAAGAGTTAAAGTCATCATAGGTAGCTTGAGGTAATTCGATATACCATTATCGGCAACACCTGTCAAGGTTCGCTGAAAGAGGCGGAGACGAACAAAATCGTTAACATAAGAATTAGAAGAACACCATAAGTGATATGTCATCACATGGGCTTGAGGGTCCTCTTTAGATTTTCCTTTGAACTTAAGGAAATCGCTCATAATTTTGGTAGGAACTGGAGGCAAGTAAGGTGAATGAAAAATGGGATCATTAGTAAGCCTCGAGACATCAGGCAATTCCAATATAGCTAAAAATGGCAATTGTGGATTAAGGGCATGTAAGGCCTTTGAAGAGGCCCAACTTGCAGGTTCCAACCTTGTTGGTAAGGATTCTGCCCCCAAAGTGGAGGATGTTGACCATAAGGGATTTGATTATGCCCCCACTGAAGGGTACCTTGACCATAAGGTGGATTCTGTCTAGGGTAGGTTTGATATTGACCTACCATATGCCTTTAATAAGCATTATATATGGAATATGGATTGTAAGGTCGCTGCACCTATTTGTTAGAAAATTATATATTACAGACCAATGGAACACATAACATATTGCAGAAATATAAACACAGAAAATGCATAAAACAAGAGAGACACAGATATATGTGGTTCACCCAGTTTGGGCTACGTCCACCCCGAACAGCCAATCCTTCCTTTCTATTATCTAGAAAAATGAAGAGACACAACCTACAATAGATCTGCTACAATATCCTCTATCTTCTCTCATAGTCTCACCTCTATGTTTCTCTCTTGGAGAATACACATACATTACATAGCCTCAATACAATGCACTCACATGAAGAGAGGGGTTGCCTTCTAGGGCAAAAAACCCTAAACTAAACATAAGTTCTGTTAGAGTCGGTCTGGTCAGTCCTCCGTCAGAGATCAAAAATCTTTATGCATTTCATTTTTAGGTGTCCCGCTCCATTCACTCAGCTGCATTCCGCTAGGGGCATGCCATAATCTGACGGAAAAGGTCATGCTAGTCACTTCCCCTCATGTCTAGCTCCTGCTGGCTCAGGTCTTTTGTCAATGATCACTAAAGTCCATGACAGTTAAGGTCTGGTCCTTTAAAGGACAAAAGTCATTTTTCGATAGTTAGGTCTAGGGATTCATCAATTTGGTCTTCAAACATATCCAATAGAGCCATGAAGGCTAGAGTGAGGCCCTTACACAGTTATGATTCAGAGAGTTTCATTGTCATGTGGATAGACTTCGACTCTTCTTAAAAACTCTGTTTTGAAGAAAAGTCAAACAGTGTCCTGGGTGATAAAATTTTCAAAAAAGTCGTCAGTTGATTTCTTCAGATGCAGTCATGGTTTCCATGGCCAAATGTCCTGTCGTGCAATCCCTGCAAAGAGTGCCGAAAATTTCATCATTTGAGCTAAAATTTCAAAGGGAAAGTGAAAATTAGTGTTCCTTTAAGTCAGTGAAAAAGTGTCAAAACATAACATTAGAAAAATGGGTTTTTGAAGAAGCAAAAATTCAACCCATGACTTCCAAGTCTTTATATACAAGTTTCCACCAAAATCAGAGGCATTGTAAAAATCAAGTGCATAGGGAAATATTGCAAAGTGTTTGGGAGGCATCATGCGTGTTTGGAGCAAGTTTGGAGGCAGTTTTCAGGGTGCGGCGCATATACACAGGGGCACGGCACACACAGAGGGCGCAGTGCACACAGAGCCATCCCCCACTGTATTTTTTCAACGGGCGCGGCGCACACCCAGGGCGTGGCACACTGGGTTTGGCGCGCGGCGCACACCCACAAAGGGCCAAAACAGTGCCAAATCACCTCAAATTTCTTGTGAAGCCCCTCAAATTGAAAGGTAGGCTCTATGACATGACTTAATCATCAAAGTTTATAAATGATATGGTGGTTTATGGCTATGTTTGAATGCAACAAAACTCATAAAATCAACCACAAGAAAACACCAAAGGCCATTGTTGCTAGGGTTGCATAATTGTGGTATTGAGGCCAAGGTTCCATTTTTCACCCACCATTTTTCCTCACCTAACCATTTTCCCTATCCTCCCTTTCTCATTCCCATAATCCTATCTAAAACACTACCAAACCTTATCCCCTATCCCTCCTCTTATTTGTCAACATAACACCCCAAAACCCTACCTTGTCAAAACCCCAAAACCCTACCCTATCAAATACCCAAACCCCCTACATATCCCTAAACAAACTTCTGCCCATAACCCCTATTCCCATCACATTACTCCCCTCCTAATACTCCCTTTTTTTTCATTGTTCCCCTTGGTAATAGATATCACAAAAGCACCCAGCTTCACACCATCGTCAAAGGGCAGCCTAAGTAAAGTACACACAAGAGTCATGGCATCACAAAATTCATCAGAGTATGAGATGGAGACACAAAGTGATTCATCCTCGGAAGAACAGGCTCCCAGGAGACATCACAAGAGTTGCAAACATGTTAGGGATGAGCCCACTACCCTTACTAAATTACAAGCATGCCCTCTTGCCATGTCATGTTTCTAGCACCTAGCATGTTTTAAATTTTGTCAAGGGTGGCTAATGTTAGAGTTCATCATGAGTTGGCCCGTTTTTTTGTGCTTCACCTACATGGAGGTCAGTCTATCTTGGCAGGGGTCACCTTCACATTGACACCCGAAACTATCTCAGTGGCAATAGGCATACCAAATGTTGGAGAACAGTGGCATAAGAAGAAGAAGGTGGATAGGCAACACTATGAGCCTTACATTAAGTCCAGATTCTTGAGTTAGCTCACAAGAGTCTTCCCATTCAGATATTTGAAAGATGAGTATGCTCCACTCATGGAATTGATCATGAAGTACTTCAGCTGTGAGGGGAGGTTCTCTCGACTATATGCCTATCACATCAGGTTGCTCATGCACTTTACCAGGGTGAGGATGATGAACCTCCCATTTTTCATCTATAGGAACATAGAGAGGATGAACACCTTCATGCAACATAAGACCCCTCAGCAGCAGCTTAACAGTGTTTATCACTTTTCTCTTATCTGGATTTTGGTGGACCTTTAGTTGGGATTGCAGGGCATTGCTTGGGAGGACTTCATCTCCTGTGACCTCTTCAGCACTTCATAGGTACTATCAGAGCCAGAGCATGAGATAGGTGGTCCTTCTCATCAGTATGAGCACCATGAGACCACGACTATGCCAGTATTTGTGACATATCAGAGAGGCAGTAGGCACTAGTTTGTAGCAGCAAAGTGAGTGTTATCTCCACCCAAGGTGGAAGGGGCCTCGCTTCCGGCATCGACTACACAGGTACAGGACAAGGGCAAGAAGCCCATGCATGATGAGGGGCCATCAAGTGAACAAGAGGCCAATTTCATCCTCATTCAGGATGATGATGCAGATGTGGAAAGTGCCCGACTTACGATGACTATTCAGGAGCAGAACACGGAGATCCAAGACTTGTCACTCAATGTGGAGAGGGACAAATGGATCATCAGGTATTTGGAGCAAAGGAACAAGTAGCTTGAGGACCAACATGAGATCATAGAGCTGCAAAGCATCTGTGAGAATCGAAAAGCTGCCCAACAAAGGAGGATCGAGCTCACTACCTTGGAGCAAGAGATCAACAATGACCATGAGTCTTGGCTCGAGCGGATCAACATACACCTAGAGAGACTGTTGGAGAAGGCCGATAGAGACAAAACCATACTGAGGAGGATGGTTTATCATTACAGGGCACGGAACATGAGTGCAAAGTCCCGGATAAGGAGCTTGAAGGAAAAATTGAGCAAAGAAACAAAAGAGGAAAAAGAGGCAAAAGAGCAAGATCAGCTTCGAATCTTGGCTGAAGCTTCTGTGCCTCAGCATAGTGCCTCTTAGAGAACCTCCAACCCAAATTTCAAGAAATTTGGGGCAATTTTGGTCACATGGTAATTTTTTGGTCAAAACACAGGTTTTTTCTCCCTGTGCGCCGCACCACTTGGGAGCTCCAAATGAAAAATGGCTTGCATTTTTGGATTCAACATGAAAAATCATGACTACTGGTGCTTGGACAAGAAATTTGGGCATGATTTGAGTCTCCAGGAGGTCAAAAACACCCAAAAAAATGGCCTCTCTGCCCCTATTTTGACACACAGGAAGTAGTCTTGGGAGAATGAAGGTTTGGAGGGGAAAATAAGCACCAAATTATGAACTTCCACTTGGGTTGGAAAGTAGACAGGACAGGCTTTCCAACAAGCACACTTGGGCACATTTTTGACTCCTGCAAGTGCCTCAAACAGGCTCCAAAGTGGCATGGCACATATAGGGAAAAAGGCCAATTTCACCTCCATTTCGTGAAATTTCGATTCGCGACTTCTCCAAGTGGGCCCTCTCATCTACACTTCATTTTTTCGGCACCTAAGGTGGAATTTAAAGTATTTTCACTCCAGATTGGCTTCTATCCAAGTGGCAAAGGAAGGAAAACAGTCACCCAAGCCATTTGTCATCTTTGTAATGCTGCACCTGTAGCTAATGGTTGGCTTTCCACCTCCATTTTGTAATGATTCGAGTAACTCCCCAACCCTGGGTGTTCTATCTCCTCATGGCACATTCTATATATTGTATGCAAACTATTTGCAAAGGGTTGGTTGGCTTGTAACTTCTGGGAGACTATGGGAAAGAAACTCTGTTTCTTCATTGTATATTTTTACAGAGGATTAATAAAAGGCAGAGGCTCTGTTTCATGAGATTCATGTCGTTGTGAGTGTAGCAAATGTGTCTCTTAAGTTTCATATGTATCTCGTTATGTTTCATAGTTCATTTCATATTCATTTCCAGTGAAATTTTCTAAGTTAGATAAGGTAGAATTCAATTTTATTGCTCTACCTGTGGGAAAATTTCATGTCCAGTGTTCTTTCTTCTGTTGAAAAGGATTCATGCACTTATGCCCTTTTCACTCTCCTAAGCAATCTCTCCATTCCGCGTTGTTTCAAACTAAATTGCTAGACTTCCCACCTGTCTTGCCTCACGAAGTAATCTGTGCCTTTGTATTAAATTCTCTGTTTCATTGCTATCCGTTGGTCCCATACCATCCCAGAAACACAATCATTCATAAAAATCGCTTCTTGTATCCATATTCACTTACTAGCCTAAGATCAATACTTCACAGTAAGTCATCTCAGACCATATCATTTTAAATATTCACTGAACGTGACTCAGAGAGAGCCCTCTCTTGTTCTGATAGGGCTAGCTACCAGACTGAGCGTGGTTTGTGGTTACCCTGAATTTTTCCTTCCTTCAGCCTAAGGCAGATTTAGGTGCTAACATAGTGGCGACTCCAGTGGGGAAGGAAATCAAATCCCCTTACTTCTTAATTATTCTAAGGTTTCGGATGATAAGTTTAGGATTTGATAGGATGAGTAAAGCTGGTTGTGTCCTTTGATTTCTCAATAGAACGCTAGCTTCTAGAAGATATACCAGAGATAATCCAGATCCAGATTCTCCGCACATCTACGAAAATCCCAATTTGATTTCAAGAATTCATCGTCAAGAGAGCTCTATATCTCCCGTGTTCAAATCCCATTCATGCCCAGACATTTGTGAATATATTGAAGAGCTAGAGTTTGATGAGCAGTTTTAACTATCATTGTTAGAAACCAAATCCGAAAGGGTGGTTGACTCTACTGTCCACAATCCACAGTTTCTTGTAGACTTGGAGATGGAAAGGGATAACCAGTCGATTGATAACTACATTGTAGCTCAGCTTCAAACTCCAATTGCTAGTCCCTTACAAACTGTGCACGCTCCTCCAACACCTCCAAGGAAAAATCCACCGAGAGTGATGGCTGCCCATTTTGCACCTCTTGTTCTGCCTCAGGTTTTAGATGATATGCCCGCAGATTATCAAAGCAAAATCCCGTTTTTTGATGGCACTCCTAATGGCATTACTGCTCAGCAACATGTGGGCAGAATGGCAGACTTCTATGAAATTCATGAGATCGATGCGGAGAATGTGGCAATGAGACTCTTTGTACAAACATTTACAGGTGAAGTGAGGAAATGGTTCAGAGGTTTGCCGACTGTACGTATCGCTACCTTGGCTAACCTAAAAAGACAATTTTTAAACCACTGGGAAGTGAAAAAGAATCCTCTTCAAATTCTGACCGAATATGAGCAAATCAAAAGAAACGCTAGTGAGTCGGTCCAAGACTATTACATTAGATTCAATTCAGTTTATAACGAAATTCCAGATCATCTAAGGCCACATGTGGGACTAGCCATGGTGAAGTTCCCGGATGGTTTTGATCCTGACATGGCTTATCAATTGAGAGAAAGAGAACCGACCACAATGGAAGACATGCATAAGATAGCGGTCAGCATTGAAGCAAATCTACTGACCAAGAGAGCTAGAGTGAAAGCAGAGAAGAAGGTCACTGTAAAAGAAGAGTCTTCCTCAGTAGATCAACTACTTAGGAAGGTAGAGCAGATGCTTGAAAGGGTGAAACTTGAAAAACTAGAGCCACAAGTTAGAAATCCTAACTTTAATGGTCAACAACAACCACAATATAGAGTAAGATAGAGAGATCAGCGAGCCCAAGAGCAGACTGCACAACAGCCAGTACAGTCACCTTTGCAACAAAATTTTGTGCATGGACCAGAATCAGATGAGGACGGGAATGTAATAGGTGAAGAAAACCACCTCTTTACTCCTGATGATTTGCCTATTTATCTTACTGAGGATGAGGAGTATGCAGAAAGTTCGGCTGTACACAAAGATGTAGATTTCATTCTAGCAAATGACATCGTCTTGGAGGAAGAATCAGATGAATACCAAAGAGGCTATATGAATGCTTTGTCCACCCAACAACAACGATATTCACTTAGAAACAGAGATGTGCCAGTCAAACCAATTCAGAAAAGGAAGGATGTTGAAGCATCAAAGAATGATTCATCAGTTGCACAAAGGAAAGGAAAGGAGGCGGTTGATCCAGAGAACAGCAAATCACCATCAGCAGAACAATCACATCAGCAAATTGCATCGAAAGAAAAGGAAAGGAAAGAAATCCCAATCAAAGAGGTAGAAAAGATTCCCACTTTTAATTTAGAGAATGAGATTTCTAAATTGAAGGTATCCATCCCCTTGACTGAAATAATGAAGAACAACAGTTATAGAGGACAAGTATCTAAAATGTTGAATTTGGACCCAATGTCCGACATGGTGAATGTCGAAGATGATCAACTTGAAATGATTTTTGGGCCAACATCGAATTGTGAGTCTCCTGATAGTGATGTGCCACCTTTTTATATTAGTTTAAGATTGCATGATTTTGTGTTACATAACACCATGTTCGATTTCGGAGCTTCTCACAATCTCATTCCCAAGGCGATCATGGATAAGCTCAGTTTGGACATCACCTGGAAATATCATGATCTTTATTCGTTTGATTCCAACAGAGTAAGATGTACAGGACTCATCAAAGATTTGGTTGTGAGTCTAGATCAGCTCCCAATGAAGAATGTTTTGATGGATGTTGTTGTAGCAGATATTCCTCCAAGGTTTGGCATGCTTCTTTCTAGGTCTTGGGTAGTGAAATTGAAAGGGACACTACAACTAGATTTCTCCTATGCAACGATTCCGGTGTTTGGACAAATGAGGAAATTGTATCGGGAACAAAAAATGAAATACATGATCAAAAGCAAGGAGAAACCAATAAATCATCCGATTAATTATGTACATACAAATTTAGAGTCTTTTGTTTTGTATTCAGATAGTTTTAATGATATAGATAGTTAGTTTGTACAAGCAGATGATATTTCGGAAATAGCAGAAAATTTCAGAGGAGTTTTAAAGAAAGAAGAACAAGAACAACAGAACACCGTTGGGCAATCAGTTGAAAGTAATGGATAACAGGCAGACAAGGCACAACAAACAGATTTTCAACACTTGCAAGAGGATGAAGAAGGTTTGTGGACCATGGATTTCAATGGAGCAGTGGGAAATGATGGTGTTGGAATTGGAATTTGGGTACGCAGTCCTTTCTCTGCCCCGAACAAAGTGCCTAGTAACGTGTGGGTATGCTCTTACAAGTTGGCTTTTGATTGTTCAAACAATGAAGCTGAGTATGAAGCTCTGATTGCTGGCCTAAAGATTCCAAGAAAGCTGAATGCTAAGAGGATTTCAGTATATGGCAACTCCGAATTGGTTATCAAGCAGGTCAGAGAAGAATATCAAGCCAAGCATCCTAGGGTACGGGCTTACCGTAATGCATTTCTAGACATCCTAAAATTATTTTCAGAATACACCTTGGCATGTGTGTCTCGTATACAAAATAGTATTACTGATGCTCTTGCTAAGGCAGCAAGTAGTTTGAAGATCCCAATGAACTCTAGTAATAAATTCGAAATCCATATCAAGCATCGTCCAACCGTTCTAGACAATCAAAGATATTGGCAAGTGTTCCAAGATGATGAGGAGATTGATGATTTTCTGCAAAACAAAGGCAAGTCCAAAGAGACCTCAATTGATGTAGAAAATGACGATGGTAAAGGTAATCGTACAGATGAGGTGTAGATAAATGAAATGGACGTGTTGCAGCTGAAGAATAACGTTATTCCTAAAGGCTTGATACCTTTAGAAGAACTCTTTGATCAAGATGATGTAGCCTGCAAGCCAACATTGCAGCCAATAGAGAAGGGTGTGGAAGAGGTCAATATCGGAACAGATGATAATCCTAAATTGGTAAAATTTTCCAAAGCATTGCCACCAAAGATCAAGGACAAATATATCAGTTTGATGTCTTCATTTGTAGATGTGTTTGCTTGGGACTATTCCGACTTAAAGACATATGATACCAATATAATTCAACACACTATACCCATCAAGCCCAATCAAAAACCATTCAGATAGAAGTTGAGGAGGCTAAATCCAAAGTTGCTGCCATCTATTGAAAAGAAGATAAACAGGTTGTACAAATCAGGGATCATTGTGCCAATCAGATTTTCGGATTGGATCTCTAACTTGGTGCCCATACAAAAGAAGACAGGTGATATTCGCTTATGCATCGATTTTAGAAATATCAATAAAGTTTCATTGAAAGATAACTATCCGCTGCCCAAAAAGGACCATATACTTCAGCGAGTAGTGGGAGCATCTCGTATGTCACTACTTGATGGCTACTCCACATATAACCAAGTTTCTATCCATGAAGATGAACGAGACAAGACAACGTTCACCACTCCATGGGGAACCTTTCATTACGCTAAAATTCCTTTCGGTTTAAAGAACGCAGGTGCCACATTTCAGCGTGCAATGGAATTGGCTTTTGCAAATGAGAAGGATGTCTTTTTGGTGGTGTACCTGGATGATTTGACAGTGTTTCCAAATCTGATGAAGAGCACATATACCATCTTAAAACTGTCTTCCAAAAGTGCAGAAAATATGGCTTGTCGCTGAATCCGAAGAAGAGCTTGTTCACCATGGAGGAAGGCCAACTACTCGGGCACATTATCTCAAAAGATGGCATTCGTATTGATCCAACATGTGTGCAAGAAATTCAGCAAATCGATCTGCCCCGGAATAAGAAAGAGATACAATCGTTCAATGGTAAGATGAATTTTCTATGCCGCTTTGTACCTAATCTTGCTAAGCACCTAAGAGAGATGACAAACATGCTTAAGAAGGACAACCAGGTGAAATGGACATAGGAGGCTGTAAAATATTTCAATTTGGTCAAATTGGCTCTTTCTTCAGCTCTAGTTCTAGTCAGCCCAGACTACACTCAGGATTTCATATTGTTTTCATTCGCTTCGGAGCATACTATGACAGCGGTGTTATTGCAGAAAAGAGATGATCATGAAATACCCATTGCATTCTTCAGCAGAGCCATAAGAGATGCAGCCTTAAAATACAACAGCATTGAGAAGCAAGCCCTTGCACTTGTGAAGGCATTGAAAGATTTCCGGGTATATATTTTACATTCTCATATTTTGGCCTATGTTCCTAACGCTGCTGTCAAAGATGTTTTAGTGTAGACCGATCCAGAAGGAAGAAGAGGCAAGTGGATTGCAGCCTTGCTGGAATATGATGTGGAAATAAAGCCCACAAAGCTGGTTAAAGGACAGGGATTGGCGAAGTTAATGGTTGAATCAAACTTGCACGCCTTGGACATAAATCTGATCACTGCTATGTCCGATGAGAATGAGGAAGGATCGTCAGTTCAGGTATCTGAAATGTTTGCTCTTTCTCCATGGTATTAAGATATCATATATGTGCTTAAAAATTTGTCACCACCGCCTGACATGACTAGAAACAAAGCGAGAAGACTCAAGTTGAAGGCTGCCAAGTTTTGCATTCTAAATTCTGCACTGTATTGGAAAGATCCCAGTGGTGTTTTGTTAAATTGTTTGGTGGAAAAGGAGGTAAATAAGGTCATGGAGGACTGCCACCAAGGAGACTGTGGTGGTAACCTTTTTTGGAAGTCAACAACAAATAAAATTCTGAGAGCGGGGTACTATTGGCCGACATTATTTGCTGATGTATATAAGATGGTCAAGCGCTGTCATAAGTGTTAGATTTTCGAAGCAAAGTAGAAGTTACAACCTCTACCAATCAAGCCCATTGAGGTGAGTGCTCCTTTCCAGCAATGGGGATTGGATTTCATTGGTGAAATTCATCCTGCTTCTTCCGGTCAGCATAGATGGATCCTCACAGCGACAGATTATTTCACGAAATGGATTGAGGCAATTCCCACCAGACAAGTTACAGATGTGGTAATCATTTCATTCCTTGAAAATAACATCTTGTCTCGCTTTGGTTTCCCGAATAAGCTAATCACTGATAACGCAACAGCTTTCAAATCAAAGAGGATGGTAGAGTTTTTTCATAAATATCACATCATCTTGGGTCACTCAACTGCCTATCATCCACAAGGCAATGGATTGGCGGAGTCTTCGAACAAATCATTGGTCAACATAATCAAGAAGCTGTTGGAAATAAATAAGAAGAGCTAGCATAAGAGGTTGGTCAATGCACTTTGGGCAGATCGGGTCAGTCAGAAGAAACCCATAGGTACATCACCTTTCGAGCTTGTTTATGGAGTTGATACAGTATTTCCTACCTCTCTCACTACCCCAGTAGTCAAACTTCTTCAGGAGGCTGGCAGTGAAGAAGACGCCATGCAGAGAAGGTTGAATCAAATGGTCCACTTGCAGAAAACCAGAGAAGAAGTTTTCAAGAACACATCCAAATTGTAGGTGAAGATCAAGAAAATTTATGACAGAAATGCAAAGGTGGACAAATTTCAGGTGGATGATGTGGTGCTGAAGTGGGATGCAAGGAATGAGGAGAAAGGTAAGTACGGTAAGTTTGAGAATATTTGGAAAGGTCCTTTCAAGATTGCAACATATAGGGGTAAGAATGCTTTTCTTCTGAAGGAAATGAACGTGGAAGATTGTCCAGGAGGGCCGATCAATGGTCGGCTGCTCAAGCGGTACCATTTCTGAGTTATTAATGCTACTTCCACTGTCACTGTAAATACCATTTTATTTCAGTTTAGTTAGAGTTTGTTAAGTTAGTCTTCGAGTCATTTCATTGTCAAATTTGAGTTAGTTTTTTGGTCATTTCAACTTCATAAATGAGTCAGAGTCCTGTGTTATTTGTCGAAATAATGACTCCATAGCCCAATGGACAAAGGCACTGTCTAGCTCTTCCAGAGATCTGTTGTTCTTGGCACCTCCAAGGAGATACCATCCCCCATTGGAGCCAATGTTACAGTCAGTCTTGTCAGTCCTCCGTCAGAGATCAAAAATCTTTATGCATTTCATTTTTAGGAGTCCCGCTCCATTCACTCAGCTGCATTCCGCTAGGGGCATGCCATAATCTGATGGAAAAGGTCATGCTAGTCACTTCCCCTCATGCCTAGCTCCTGCTGGCTTAGGTCTTTTGTCAATGATCACTAAAGTCCATGACAGTCAAGGTCTAGTCCTTTAAAGGACAAAAGTCATTTTTCGATAGTTAGGTCTAAGGATTCATCAATTTGGTCTTCAAACATATCCAATAAAGCCATGCAGGCCAGAGTGAGGCCCTTACACAGCTATGATTCAGAGAGTTACATCGTCATGTGGATAGACTTCGACTCTTCTTCAAAACTCTATTTTGAAGAAAAGTCAAACAGTGCCATTGGTGATAAAATTTTCAAAAAAGTCGTCAGTTGATTTCTTCAGATGCAGTCATGGTTTCCATGGCCAAATGTCCTATCATGCAATTCCTACAAAGAGTGCCGAAATTTTCATCATTTGAGCTAAAATTTCAAAGGGAAAGTGAAAATCAGTGTTGCTTTAAGTCAATGAAAAAGTGTTAGAACATAACATTAGAAAAATGGGTTTTTGAAGAAGAAAAAATTTAACCCATGACTTCCAAGACTTTATATACAAGTTTTCACCAAAATCAAAGCCATTGTGCAAATCAAGTTCATAGGGAGACATTGCAAAGTGTTTGACTGTGCATCGTGCGTGTTTGGAGCAAAGGTGGAGGCAGTTTTCAGGGCACGACGCATATACACAGGGGCGCGGCGCACACAGAGGGCACGACGTACACAGAGCCACTCCTCAGTGCATTTCTTCAACGGGTGCGGCGCACACCCAGGGCACGGCACACTGGGTTTGGCACGCGACGTACACCCACAAAGGGCCAAAACCGTGCGAAATTTCCTCAAATTTATTGTGAAGCCCCTCAAATTGACAGGAAGGCTCTATGACATGACTTGTTCATCAAAGTTCATAAATGATATGGTGGTTTATGGCTATGTTTGAATGCAACAAAACTCATAAAATCAACCACAAGAAAACACCAAAGGCCATTGTTGCTAGGGTTGCATAATTGTGGTATTGAGGCCAAGGTTCCATTT
>APFE030553491.1:219388-229388 GCA_000404065.3 Pinus taeda
TAAGACCCCTCAGCAGCAGCTTAACAGTGTTTATCACTTTGCTCTTATCCAGATTTTGGTGGATCATCAGTTGGGATTACAGGGCATTGCTTGGGAGGACTTCATCTCCCGTGACCTCTTTAGCACTTCACAGGTTCTATTAGAGCCAGAGCATGAGATAGGTGGTCCTTCACATCAGCATGAGTGCCATGAGACCACTACTATGCCAGTATTCGTGACATCTCAGAGAGGTAGTAGGCACTTGTTTGCAGCAGCAAAGCGAGTGTTATCTCCACCTTGGGTGGAAGGGGCCTCACTTACGGCATCGACTACATAGGTACAGGACAAGAGCAAGAGGCCCATGCATGATGAGGGGCCATCAAGTGAACAGGAAGCCGATTTCATCCTCATTCAGGATGATGATGCAGATGTGGAGAGTGCCCGACTTAGGATGCCTATTCAGGAGAAGAACACGGAGATCCAAGACTTGTCACTCAATGTGGAGAGGGCCAAATGGATCATCAAGTATTTGGAGCAGAGGAACAAACAGCTTGAGGACCAGCATGAGATCATAGAGCTACAAAACATCCGTGAGAGTCGACAAGCTGCCCAACAAAGGAGGATCGAGCTCACTACCTTGGAGCAAGAGATCAACAATGACTGTGAGTCCTGGCTAAAGCGGATCAACATCCACCTAGAGAGACTGCTGGAGAAGGCCGACAGAGACAAAACCATAATGAGGAGGATGGTTTATCATTACAGGGCACGGAACATGAGTGCAAAGGCTCGGATAAGGAGCTTGAAGGCAAAATTGAGCAAAGCAACAAAAGAGGCAAAAGAGGCAAAAGAGTAAGCTCGGCTTCAAATCCTAGCTGAAGCTTCTGTAGCCCAGCATAGTGCCTCTTAGAGAACTTCTAGCCCAAACTTCAGGAAATTTGGGGCAATTTTGGTCACATGGTAATTTTTTGGTCAAAACAAGGGTTTTTTCTCCCTGTGCGCTGCGCCACAGCACGGCGCTTAGAATTGGGAGGTCCAAATTGGAAATGGCTTGCATTTTTGGATTCAGCATGCAAAATCATGACTACTGGTGCTTGGAGAAGAAATTTGGGCATGATTTGAGTCTCCAGGAGGCCAAAAACACCCAAAACATGGCCTCTCTGCCCCTATTTTGACACACAAGATGAAGTTTTGGGAGAATGAAGATTTGGAGGGGCAAATGAGCACCAAATTCAAAAATTCCACTTGGGTTGGAAAGTAGACAGGCCCGGATTTCCAACAAGCACACTTGGGCACATTTTTGACTCCTGCAAGTGCCTCAAAACAGCCTCCAAAGTGGCACAGCGCATATAGGAAAAAGGCCAAATTCACTTCCATTTCGCAAAATTTTGATCCGCGACTTTCCATAAGTGGGCCCGCTCATCTACATTTCACTTTTTCAGCACCTAAGGTGGAATTTAAAGTATTTTCACTCCAGATTGGCTTCTATCCAAGTGGCAAAGGAAGGCAAACAGTCACCCAAGCCATTTGTCATGTTTATAACGCTGCACCTGTAGCTAATGGTTGGCTTTCCACCTCCATTTTGTAATGATTCGAGTAACTCCCCAACCCTTGGGCATTCTATCTTCTCATGGCACATTCTATATATTGTATGAAAACTATTTGCAAAGGGTTGGTTGGCTTGTAACTTCTGGGAGACTGTGGGAAAGAAACTCTGTTTCTTCATTGTATATTTTGACATTAATGAAAGGCATCGGTGTAGAAAATGTGTCTCTTATGTTTCATATGTATTGCGTTATGTTTCATAGTTCATTTCATATTCATTTCCAGTGAAATTTTCTAAGTTAGATAAGGTAGAATTCAATTTTATTGCTCTACCTGTGGGAACATTTCATGTTCAGTGTTCTTTCTTCTGTTGAAAAGGATTCATGTGCGTATGCCCTTTTCACCCTCCTAAGCAATCTCTCCATTCCGTGCTATTTCAAACTAGATTGCTAGACTTTCCGCCTGTCTTGCCTCACAAAGTAATCTGTGCCTTTGTATTTTATCCTCTGCTCATTGCTGTCAGTTGGTCCCATACCCTCCCATAAACACAATCATTCATAAAAATCGCTTCTTGTATCCATACTCACTTACTAGCCTAAGATCAATATTTCACTGTAAGTGATCTCAGACCGTTTCGTTTACTTATTCTGAGTGTGACTCGGAGAGAGCCCTCTCCTGTTCTGGTAGGGCTAGCTACTAGACTGAGCTTGGTTTGTGGTTACCTTGAATTTTGCCTTCCTTCAGCCTAAGGTGGATTTAGGTGCTAACAAAGTCAAGACTGATGACGATTGTGCCATGCGTTAGGAGGACTATAGAAGATGAGGGGCAGGATCCTTGAGGTACCCAAACTCTTGGATCAGATCTGGCTACGAGAGCCCCGAATGATAGTAGCAGGATGACAAATGTTAGGTAGAAGCAAGATGCGATGAAGCAACAAGGCAGTGCTAGAGTGTTAAGGTTTGTAGCAGCGCAATAGCAGTTGCAACAGTGAGAGAAGCACAGAGGTGGTTGCAACAGTGCGAGAATCACAATGGATGTTACAACAGTGCGAGAGGCACTGAGGTGGTTGTAACAGTGCAGATGCAGTAGAGAAAGCACCAGATAGTAGCAGAGGTAGCTTTAGCATCAATAGGCTTCCAGATTGACAAGGATGTCAGGATTTGGGTAGATCAATTGCTTACTTCTCAGTAAATGAGTTGCAGTGCAATAGTTAGCAGTGGCAGTGCTATGGGCATCATGGGTAGCATGTTGAGAGGGAGTTGCAATACAAATGTAGCAATGGCAGTGACAGAGCCATCAGCAGTAGTACAAGAAGCAACAATGCAGTGGATGTTGGGCAATAGGCCAAGCATTAGCATAGGTACCGTGCAAAAGGATCTATGTGATGTTCAATGGTGGAAAATTACTAGAGCACATTCCTCACTAAGAGGGAGTGTTGATTTGTGGTAGCACATGAGATATCCAAGACCTAGAAATGGTTTGGGGAAATTCCACTTGGTTATAGAGATATTAATATAATTAATATTTTAAATAGGGTTCCTTAGTCTAAACTTAGGAAAATTACAATATTAATGGGTATTAATATAAAACCGGGTGAGAAGGTTCTAAATAACATGGATCAAGCCAAATCTAATCTTAGTCATTGATTAGAGACTTAATCTTGGTCGTTGAAGACTCAACAGGAAAAGTATAAGAGGAGGCTTGAGGGTCAGTTAGAGATACACCAAGATTGATCAGTTAGTTCAATTTTCTGCTGCGGGATTTGCTAAGAAAATTCAAACAAGTGATTTGTGTTGCATCGAGGGGCAATGAGTACATAGCAGAGAGGCAGAGATAGTGCCTGAGGGTTAGCGCAGTGAAATAGAGGCTACGCAAAGGTAGTTAGAGACTGCACAGAGACTGAGGGGCCTGCGTGGGTGACACAGAAGGTGAGAGAGCTGACCGAGAGAGATAGAAGATTGACACCGAGGGTTTTGGAGCTACAATGAGGCTAGTAGGGCTGACGTAGCGCCTTGGAGAAGCGCCGAAAGGATTTTCATGGGGGAGACTTGCTGAATATCTATCTTCGAGAAGAGGTATTATTGTCGTGTAAAAAACTATGTTGGGTGAGCCAGTTTGGCACCCTAGTTGTACTTAAGAAATATGCATAATAATAAAACTCTCAGAACTGTTGCACCTATTTTCTCGCATTGGGTTTTTCCGAGGACGATTGTCTAAAAATAACAGTGTCCGTTGTGTGTTTGTTCCGGTATTTCAGTTGATGATCTGTATATGAGTTAAGGCTGCATTTGTGTTTAATTTCAGTATTTATATGTATAAATAACTTGTTAATGAAATAAACAAGTAGATGAAATAAACCAGATAATGTAGTAGGGATTTCTAATGGGTAACATTTAGAAATTTCAACATGGTATCAAAGCATTGAAACTCACAGGAGGACTGAAGACACCACCATAATCAAAAGTATTTGCAGCAATAATAGTTGTCCCAAGAGACAGAGCTGCTCCTAAGAAGAAAGCAGTGGAGAAGGAGTGACGCAGAGGACCTGCATCATCATTTCAAGCCAGAGAGAGGGCCTGTGCAGAGGTAGAGAGAGGCATAAGAGGCTCATGAAGAGCCACGTCATCCTACTTAGTCAGGTAGGCTTGATGTAGTTTCCAAGGGAGTGATTTAGCCTTTGTCGGGATTGCACAGAGTTGGAAGGATTAGTTTCTTCAGTGGTTGGGGCATAGGGAGCTGTGGGAAGATTGTGGATTAGGAAGTTGGTGGGGTGTTGTTGTTTTCGAAGCATAATAGTACCTAATGGGATAAAACCAACGTAGAGGGAGTCATTACCTTGACATAATTCTAGCCAAGAAATCTAGATCCGAGTTGCAGTTGCAAAGAGGATCGGATCGATAGTTGGCGAGAACATTTCTAGCAAGGAAATCAGGACTGAGAGGGAGTCTAGGAGAAAAATTATAGGAGGGAAGTCGAGACTTAGAGGGAGTCTAGAAGAAGAGTGGAGATGGTAGTGAACGGACTGAGGGATCAAGATAGGTTAGACGAGGCTTCCAACTTTGTTATCTGGAGGGCCAGGATCCTGCTAGTCTTGGATAGACATCACATCAAGGGCTTCGCCTTGAGAACCATGGCTATCCCATTAGATCGAGATAATAATGAGAATTATGAGGATTCAATGGCGAAGGCAAAGTACATAATCCTTGATGGAATCAAGGATCATGTTGTACCACATATTGCCGAAAATAACACAATAAAGGAGAAGTGGAATACTTTGACGACATTTTATTATGGCACTTCCATGTAGCGGAAGATGCCATTAGAGAATCAGATGTGGTCGTATCAGGTGCAGAAGTGGGAGAAGATAGATCTATACCTCCTCATATTGTAGGAGATTTAGGACCAACTTACTTCCATAGGGGCCACGCCAAATCAGGAGTTAATGGTGAGGACCACCCTGAATGCAGTCTCCAAGGATTGGGAGGCATTTTTCCAAAGCATTTTGGGCAGAGATAATCTTCCAAGATGGGAAGAGATGTGGGCAGCTCTTCCCCAAGAAGATATCAGACGGTTGACCAAGGCGGGGAGTAGTAGCAAAGGGGGTCGAATCAAGAAAGAGGAGGAGGAGGATGCAGCTCTGGCATCTGTGGGACAATAGGGGAAGAGGAAGAAGAAGGACATATCCAAGGTAAAGTGCTTCCATTGTGGGGATCTCAATCATTATGCAACCTAGTGTCCCAGAAAGAATAATAAGGTATAGGCTTTTGACTCCAAGGAAACTCTGGATAAGGTGGAGAAAGAAGCTGAGACTGAAGATGACTGTGCCATGAGTGCTCATGCACCTCTAAAGAAGAGGTGGGGTGACATCGAGTTGTAGTCAGGAGGAATACAAAATATGAGGGGCAGGATCCTTGAGGTACCCAAACTCTTGGATCATATCCGGCTATGGGAGCCTTGAATGACAGCAACAAGATGACGGATGTCAAGTAGAAGCAAGATGCGATGAAGCAACAAGGTAGTGCTAGAGTGCAAAGGTCTGTAGTAGCACAGTGGGGGTTACAGCAGTGCAAGAAGCATAGAGGTGGTTGCAGCAGTGCGAGAGGCACAATGGAGGTTGCAGCAATGCGAGAGGCACAAAGGTGGTTGCAATAGTGTAGAGGAAGCAGAGAAAGCACCATATAATAGCAGAGTTAGCTTCAGAATCATGAGGCTTCCAGACTGACAAGGATGTCAGGATTTGGGTAGTTCAGTTACTTACTTCTTGGTAACTGAGTTGCAGTGCAACAGTTAGCAATGGCAGTGTTATAGGCAGCATGGTTAGCATGTTGAGATGGAGTTGTAGTACAGATGTAGCAGTGGCAGTGGCAGAGCCATGAGCAGTAGTATAGGAAGAAGTAGTGTAGTGTATGTTGGGTAGCAGGCAAAGCATCAACATAGGTACCGGTACGGAAGGATCAGTGTGATGTTCAATGATGGAACATTACCAGAGAACATTCCTCGCTAAGAGGGAGTGTTGATTTGTGGTAGCATTGAATGTGCTCTAGCCATGAAAATTGGTGGAGAGGCTAAAGCACATGAGATCTCCAAGAACCAAAAATGGTTTGGGGAAATTCCACCCAGTTAGAGAGATATTTAAATAATTAATATTTTTAATAGGGTTCCTCAGTCTAAACTTAGGAAAATTAAAATATTAATGGGCATTAATATAAAACTGGGTGAGAAGGTTCTAAATGACATGGATCAAGCCAAATCTAATCTTAGCCATTGATTAGAGAATTAATCTCAGTCGTTGAAGACTCAACAGGAAAGGTATAAGAGGAGGCTTGAGTGTCAGTTGAAGATACACAAGATTGATTAGTTAGTTCGATTTTCTAGAGCGGGGTTCATTGAGAAAATTTGAACAAGTGATCTGAGTTGTAGTGAGGGGCAATGAGTACATAGAAAAGAGGCAGAGATAGTGCTTTAGGGTCAGCTCAGTGACAGAGAGGCTACATAGAGGTAGCCAAAGCTACGTAGAGGCAACTAGAGACTGCACAGAGACTAAGGGGCCTACGTGGGTGACACAGAAGGCCAAAGAGCTGACGCAAAGAGGCAAAAGGCTGACGCAGAGGGTTCTAGAGCTACGTTGATGCTAGCAGGGCTAACTCAAAGCCTTGGAGAAGTGCAGTAAGGATTTTCATGGGGAAGACTTGCTGAATATCTATTGGGTGAGCTAGTTTGGCACCCTAGTTGTACTCAAGAAATCTGTATAATAATAAAATCCTCATAACTATTGCACCCGTTTTCCCGCATTGGGCTTTTTCTGGGGACGATTGTCTAAAAATAACGGTGTCCCTTGTGTGTTTGTTCTAGTATTTCAGTTGATGATCTGTATATGAGTTAAGGCTACATTTGTGCTTATTTTCAATATTTGTGTGTATAAATAACTTGTTAATGGAATAAACAAGTAGGTGAAATAAACGAGATAATGTAGTAGGGATTTCTAATGTGTAAATTTTAGAAATTTCAACAGCCCCCACATCAAGGACTGGTGGAAAACCTACTGTGAGTAGAAACACGAGAGGGAACCCTCACTGTTTTTAGCTACACCCACTTCAAACTCTTTCCAATATGCAATTAAGAAGCAGTATTACCCTGTCGAGAGTTATGAAGATAAGTACATAGAGTGGACCACACTATGATAGGGAATGGACCAAGACGTGCCAGAGTTCACAAATATTTTTCATACCCTTCACACGAAGTTGGGTATCAAGTATTTTGAGAGGGATCTAGTACTCAAGTACTGTGGTTGTCTACAAAAATACATCCACGATGAGATGGAGTTCCTAGATATCTCCTCGCTTAGCACAACCTCCCAATACGTTGTTAAGATCGAGAATAAGTTTAAATAAAAGAAGCAAGACTTTGGATCTGCAAATCTGAAGCAAGGGAAAGGCACCCCCAAACCATAGAACAAAGGAAAAAGCTAAGGTGGGGTGACCCAAGACAACCCATCAAAATCGAAAACAAAGAACAACACCATGAAGACAAAGAAGGAAATATGAAAGTGGTATGAGTTCCATAAGAGCCCCATTCTTAACACAAGTGAGTGTTGGGACAAGAGGTCACTGGTGGCCGAGCTGAACGCCTCAGAATCATATGCATGCTCCAACTCTGAGTCGAAACTTGACAAGGTGAATGAAAAACAGAAGCAGGTTATTTATGTGGAGCCCAATGCCACTGTTTTCACAACCAATATCGAGAATATTGAGCCCGAATATCAAGAGGAGGGGGGGGTGTCTCTTCCACTCATAGATGTGGGTGAAGGGTTCTTCGTTGTAGTTCATTGTTGACAGTGGGAGCCAAAAGAACCTCATATTAGTAGAGGTCATGAAGTGGTTGGGCCTACCGACCACACCACACTTGCAGTCATACACCATCGAGTGGCTTCACCAAGGACGAGAACTCTAGGTCAGCCAGCATTGTCACCTTCTCTACAGAATCAAGCCCTTCACGAATGAGGTATTGTGTGATGTTTCTCCTCTTGAAGTTTGTGATATATTATTAGGCCAACCATACTTGTGTAAGCATCATGTTGTATATGATTTTAGGCCTCGCATGTTATTATTTCTTTTGGTCACAAGTTATACAAGATATCGGAGGTAGCCCTGCCTACTACCATCTCTTTGATCTTTGTTAAGAAATACATTAAGATCATCTCCCATGTTGGGAAATTTGTTTTCTTTTATTCACCCTCAAAGTAAGGGGAAGATCATGGCCACATCTATGGCCCCTGGGAATGGTTCCTCCACATAGTAGAAGCAGGTGGATAAGGTCATGGAAGAATACAGGGGCATCTTCCCCTCACCCACAGGGGTACCCTTGCACTGTCAGGTCAAACATTCGATCGATATGACTCTTGAAACACCTCTACCCAATGGGCCAATATATCATTGCTCCATTATGGAAAATGAATAGATCAAGCGGAAAATCTAGGAGTTGCTACAAAAAGCGCACATTCAACCAAATTCCTCGTCTTGTGGGACCCTGATTATACTATACAGAAGAAGGATGGGACCTGGGGCTTTGCATTGATTATCGAGCACTAAACAAAATCACTGTCAGGAACAGGTATCTAATCCCACAAATTGATGACCTTCTGGACCAACTCAAGGGGGGAATGTATTTGAGCAATATTGATCTGAAATCTAGCTATCACCAGGTTCCAATAGAGCCCATAGATGTATGGAAGACCACCATCAAATTCAAGGAAGGCCTTTTTGAATGGTTTTTTATGCCCTTTGGGTTGACAAATTCCCCTACTACGTTTATGAGGCTAATGGATGACACCTTGTAGCCCTTCACCAACTCATTTGTGACTTTTTATCTAGATGACATCCTCATCTTCAACAAGAGTTGGGAAGAACACTTGCAACACATTCGACAAACCCTTCAAACTCTGCGGCAACACAAATTGTGTGCCAACTTGTAGAAATGAACCTTTGGCATGAGCCATGTCCAACATATAGATTACATCATAGATGAGTGAGGCGTGCATGTGGATCTGACTAAGATCCAAGTCATTTATGATTTCCTAGCCCCAACCACTCTAACAGAGCTTCATAGCTTTTTGGCCTTGAAATTTGTTATCAAAGGTTCATGTTGGGATTCTCCCATATCAATTGGCCTTTGAGTCAGATTACCAAGGACATAGTGAAAGCGAAGTTTTCTTGGTCTAATTCCCGATAGAAGGCATTCATTGAGTTGAAGCGTCACCTCTGCTCTGCACTGGTACTCACATTGCCAAACCTGCAACAACCATTTTAAATTGAGACAGACACCTCTGACTATGTTATTGGTGCAGTCCTCACCCAACATGGGCATCTAGTGGCCTATCATAGTGAGAAACTTTCTGAAACAATTCAGAAGTACCGACCCACCTATGATAAAGAGATGTATTCCATCGTGTAGGCTTGTTGGCAATGGAAGCATTACATTATGGGGAAGGAGACAGTCATCCACATTGATCAACGACCTCTTCAGTTTATAAACACACAAGGGAAGTTGCAGAATGATCATCATTAGAATTGGTCTACATATCTGCAACAATTCCACTTGAACATTAAATACAAAAAGGGAAGCGACAATCATGACACTGCCTCAGCCGACCCCCAGTTGTAGCACTGACTATTGTTCTCAACTCTTGTGGTCACGAGACCTCTAAATGGACACAACTATACAAAAAAGGTCCAAAGTTCACCTCCACATACCTTATGCTATCAGATGGCAAGAAAGTTCCTGATTTCCACCTCCAGGATGCATTATTATGCTACCTGGGCCACCTTTGTGTGTCGTCAAGCGAGTGTGCTAAGATGATTTGGGAGGGGCGCTACAGTCAAGTCGCAAAACACTTTGGTGTGGAGAAAACTTTGGTCATACTACAAAATTACTTTTATTATCCAAAACTCTGACAGGATGTTGGGAAATATATCAGATCTTG
>APFE030553491.1:231888-245518 GCA_000404065.3 Pinus taeda
ATTTTCAAGGCAACTTGGCCTGGCACTGCGCATCACTGCGCATCAGAGGTAGTGCGCTACACACATCAGGCAGGCGCTGCACATCAGAGGCAGAACTGCAGTGTAAATTTGAACTAGCAATGTGCATTGGGCCCAGTGCATTGCACATCAGTCCAGTTTGCTCCAAATAATCCTAAATCGTGCCATAACCCTCAAATTTGCTACATTTTCCCTCTACAAGTAAGTAATCATCCTCCTAAGGTTGAATTTGAAGTCACATTGGTGTTTTGCATAAGTCTTGCATGTGAAAAATGAAACCCTAGTTTCTCTTCATTGTTTGCCATCCAATTGTGCAATTTTCATCCCACCTCACAAAAACTTCATCAAACCCATTTTCACTCTTTATTTACCCTAATACAATCCATTTATCTCATTTTCCCATATCCCACTCCCCTAAAGCAAGTATTTCCCTCACCAAACCCTAAATCCTTCACTAAACCCTAATTTCCCAAAATCATTCCCTTCACTCCCCAACTTCATCTCCCAAAAGTAAAATCTCTTCATACTCATCACTATTGTCCTCTTTCATCATCATTTTTCATCATACCTTCATCTCATCATTTTCCCTAAGATAAGCACAATGGCAAGAAATAGTGACTTAAGTTATGAGGAAGAAACACGAAGTGACAATTCAGGAGACAGAAATGTATAGCCTAGGAGACCTCACAAGGGTGGGAAGATCATCAGAGAGGAGCCTATTAGTATTGCTGAACTTCTTTCTTGCCCTCTTGCCACCACTTGTTTCAGATACCAATCTTGCTTTGAGTTTTGTGAGCTAGTTGAGAGGGTTAAGTATCATCATGAGTTTGCTAGACAATTTGTCATCAACATGGAGGACAATATGGTATAGCTTGCTGGCATCAACTTCACTCCTTCACCAGCCATTATTGCAGAAGCAACTAGGATGCCAGATGTGGGGGAAAGATGGAACAAAAGACAAAATATCAGCAAACAAAACTATGAACCCTACATTAAAGCTAGATATCATAGCCACTTGGGCAGGGTGTTTCCTTTCAAGTTTTTGGAGGACCAGTATGTGCCATTAATGAAACTCATCATTAAATACTTCACATGTGAGGGAAGGTTCTCCCGACTCTATGCTTATCATATTAGGTTGCTTATGCATTTTACTAGGGTTAGAATGATGAGCATACCATACTTCATTTGCAAAAACATAGAGAGGATGACTATAATTGCAAAGAGGAAACCCTACCCATAGCAGCTCAATAGCATATATCACTTTGCTGTCATCAAAATTGTTGTTTTGCATCAGCTAACTCAGTTGCGAGTGCCATGGGAAACCTTCATTGCCCATGAGATTTTCAAGGGGCCTTAAATGTTTGCAGAACCTCAAGAGGAAGCTGGACCTTCTGGGCAACAAAGGGAACATGAAAGAAAAACTGAAGAGGCTCACATTCCTGTGTTTATTACTTATGAAAAGGGGACAAGGAGGCTATTTGTAGCTACCAAATGAGCATTATCTCCACCAGGGGTGGAAGGGGTCTCATTCTCTTCACCGGACAACAAGCAAATGTTATCTTCACCTGGGGTGAAAGGGGCTTTTCCTTCTTCTTTAGCACAGAAGATACAGGAAAAAGGAAAGAAACTATTGCATGATGAAGGGCCTTTTGAAGGCCAAGATAGGGATTTCATTTTGATTGAGGAAGAGGACACTGATTTGGGCTCCCGAAACTCACAACTCAAGGATGAGATCATCAAGTAGAAAGAAGTTGAGATCAAAGCCTTATCTCTTGACCTTGAGAGGGATAAATGGGTCATTAATTACCTTGAGCAACAGAACAAGCAATTGGAGGATAAACAAACGATCATGGAACTACAAACCATCAAGGGAAACCGGCAAATGGCAAAAAGAAGGAAAATCAAGCTGACTTCACTAGAGCAAGAAATAGAGGCTGATCGAGAATCATGGTTGGAAAGAGTGAATTTCCACCTTGAGAAGCTTCTTGACAAGGCTAATAAGGAGAAGAACATGTTACGACACATGGCCTATCGCTATTTGGCCTCGAACAAAATTTGTAAGACAAGAATAAGAAGCCTAAAAGACAAGCTAGGGAGAGCCTTAAAGGCCAAAAAGGAGCAAGACAAACTTAGAATCTTGGTTGAAGCTTCCTTGACCCAGAAAATTAGTTGATAAGCTTGATTCTAGCCAATTTTGAAGAAGTTTGGAGAACTTTTTGTCATTTTCAATATTTTAATTGCAAAACACAGGAATTTTCCTCTGATGCGCAGCGCCACTGGCGCTATGCATTGAGTTGGTGAAGAATTTTGAGAAATGGCTTAAATTTTTGGATTCCTCATGAAAAATTATGAAAACCCAAAAATAATCAAGATTTTGGAGGAGAACTGGGCCACCTAAAGGGAAAAAAACACCTCAAAATTTCCCTCTCTACCACTTTTTGGAACCATAGAAAGCAATGTTGGAAGAACTAATTTTTGGAGGGGAAAATGGACACCAAATTCAAAAATCATACTTTTCCTAGAAATTACACAGATATACCTTTCCAACAAGCCATATTGGAGAAAATTTGGTGAAGGGGAAGGCCTCCAAATTTAGCTGGGAAAAGGCGTTGCACATCAGGTAGATGGCAATGCGCATCAGGGACAATTTGCTCAATTTTGCTCAAAACTCAAAATTTTCGCCTAGTTTTTTCTCAGTTTGAATTTTTCTCTCTCATGATCAAACTCATGATGTAATTTGATTTTAAAATGATGAAAATTTACTCAAGGATGTAGATACACCATGTATAGGTGGTTTTGAACTGAATGAATTAGTTTCCATAGTTTTAGAGGCAAGTTGTTCCACTGCCTATTTTTCAGTTCCTAGTTTAGATCTTAGTAAAACAACTCCTAGACTCATGGATTCTACCCCTAATGGATAGCATGGGTGGTTTTAGGCCTATATCTTGTACTTTCATAGTCGTTTGTGAAGGTTGGACTCTTGTGGATGCATTGAGCACTATTATACATCACTTCTGCAGTTTAGCAAGGAAATAAACCAAGGTTTTGCAGCATTTTGTGGGATTCTTGTGGTAATGTGATTTAGCATCGTGTTCTTCTCTGTAATTTTAGTTGATTAATGTTTATGTGTGCCATCATCTCTCTCTTTCTGCATAACTAAATGAATCAAGTTTGAAAGGTGGAATTCATTGGTATTTTAGTGCTCTACCTTGGGTTTTATTTAGTTCTACATGTTTTCTACTATTTGAAGAGGACTCATGAAATTTGCATGCCCTCTCCAGCTCCTCACCAGTCTTTAGACTCACCATTTCACTCATCTCAAATCTACCACCACAGAAACCTCTGCAAATCTGTGTTCCTTTCCCGAACCCAATGCTGCCTTCCCCATCTGATCCAGCAACCCAACCATTAAATTCAATCAAATTCTTCTGAGCAAGCATACCTAGCCTAAAATTAGTTTTTACATCAGTCATCTCAAGCCTTCCTTGATATATTTTCATTGATATTGACAAGGAGAGAGCCCTCTCCCGTTAAGCGTGGTTTGATGTTACCCTAGACCTGCCTTTCTCGGCCTGAGGTAGATTTAGGCACTAACATAGTGGCGACCATATTGGGGAAGAAAAATTTTGTTTGTTTGTTAGTGTTATTTACTTTATAAACTACAGATGAAGCCTAAAGTTAGCTAAGTAGCCTTCGAACTGCACTTGCTCTGCAAGTGCATCAGTAGATGAATGCTACTTCAGTCAACCTCTAGTTTAGTTTTATAAACTGAACATCTGACTTGCAAATTGCCCCAGTACATTACATAATTCTAGACTTTTGGATGATGAGTTTAGAATTCAGTAGGCTGACAAGATTGTAATTTCCATTTGATTTTTGGGATTAACTCAACACACTGGATTCCAGACGAAATACCAGAGCCAATCCTGATCCTGATCCTCCTCCTGTGTATGAAAACCCAAATCTCATTCCAAGAATTCTCCGTCAAGAAAGTTTTGTGATTCCTGTGTTTAGATCTCATTCATGCCCAGTCGTTTTTGAATATCTTGAAGATCACCCATTTGATGAACATTTTGATCTATTGTTGTTTGAAACTAAGTCTGAAAGCAGTTGGTTCTACTGTTCTAAATCCAAAGTTTGTGCAATATCTTGAAACTGAAAGAGCAAATAGATCGATTGATGCTTACATTCTAAACCTTCAAAATTAAATTGTGGCTACCAATATTCCCGAATTCTTAGAATCTACATCTGCTACTCTTCGTTCATCCATTGTGGTGTCTGGTTCAAAAATTCCTACTGAGCCTCCTTTTATTCCCACCATTCCCATGCAACCCACCATATCCAATCAGAGATTTGCAGTCTCTTCTCCCCCATCAACCGCTTCAACACCTCAAACTTCAAATATTTCTTCATCCCTTTCGACACCTCATACACCCCTCACATCGATTGCTATCATTGTTCCCACTCCTCCTACATCCCCAAGGGCAGTTGTAAATCCACCTTGAGCAATGGCTGCCAGATATGCATCTCTTGTTTTTCCACAAAACTTGGATACTATGCGAGCTGATTACCAAAGTAAAATCCCATTGTTTGATGCTTCCCAAGGTATCATAGCACAGCAACATTTTGATCGGATGAGTGATTTCTTTGATCTCCATGAGATAGATGAAGAAAATGTGACAATGAGATTATTTGTGTAAACTTTCAGAGGCGAAGTGCAAAAGTCGTTCAGAGCATTGCCTACTAGAACTATCAATTCATTGGCGTCTCTTCATAAACAATTTCTGGATCATTGGAAGGTAAAGAAAAATCCACTCCAAATCCTTTTAATATGAAAACATAAAGAAGAATGTTGGTGAAAGTGTCCAGGACTACTGTATTAGATTCAATACTGTTTATAATGCCATTCTAGCTGATATCAAGCCACCTATGAGGCTGACTTTGATTAAATTTCCCGATGGCTTTGATCCCGACATGGCATATCAATTGAGAGAAAGGGACTCGGCTACATTGGAGGACATGCAAAAAATCGCAATAAGTGTTGAAGCAAATCTGCTAGCTAAGAGAGCTAGGACAAAGACCGAGAAAAAGGTGACCATAAAGGAAGAAGCTTCCTCCTCATATCATTTTCTCTGTAAGCTTGAGAAGATGTTTGATGGATTCACCATTGCAGATAAACTCGAGACACAGGTTAGAAATCCAAATTTTCATGGTCAGCAGCAACCACAATTTAGAATCAAGCAACGGGAGCAAAGAGCTCAAGATCCATCAGCTCAACAGCAATTCAAAACACCATTACAACAAAATTATGTCCATGGCACTGAATCAAAGGATGATGATACTCCAATTGGAGAGGAGAATCACTTTTTTACACTAGATGGTTAGCAAATTTATATCACCGAAGATGAAGAATATTCAGAAAGTCTAGCTGTACAAAGAGATGAAGATTTTATATTGGCAAATGAAATAGTTCTAGAAGATGAATCATATGAACATCAGAGAGGATACATGAATGCATTGACAGTGCAACAAAGACAATACTCACTCAGGAGTAGGGATGTACTGATCAATCCAATTCAGAAACAGAAAGAAGCAACACCACCAAAGAATGATTCTCCAAATGTGCAAAAAAAGGGTAAGGAGCCAGCAGATCCTACTTCCAGCAAAGTACAATTAGCAAATGAAAGGTCAAATCAGCCAAGTGCAACAAAGGAGAAGACTGAAAAGAAGGATGCTCCAGTCAAAGAGGTAGATAAAACTACAGCCTTTAGCTTAAAAAATGAAATTTCTAAGTTAAAAGTGTCAATACCTTTGACTAAATTAATGAAGAATAGTAACTATAAAGGTCAAGTGGCAAAGATTTTGAATATAGATCCTTTGTCTAATATGGTAAATGTGGAAGATGACCAACCCGAACTTATCTTTGGACCAGCATTAGTAGGCCAATCTGAGGATAGTGATGTAGCTCCTTTTTATATCAGCCTCAGATTGCATGATTATGTTTTGCACAATGCCATGTTTGATTCAGGAGCGTCTCACAACCTGATGCCAAAGACAATTATGGAAAAAATGGGTTTGGACATCACTCGCAAGTACCATGATCTTTATTCCTTTGATTCAGGTAGGGTCAGATGTATTGGTCTTATTATTGATTTGGTTGTGATTTTGGATCAGATTCCAGTGAAGAATGTTCTTATGGATGTAGTTGTGGCCGACATTCCCCCTAGATTTGGCATGCTTTTATCTAAGTCATGGGGTGCAATTGTCAAAGGGACATTACAGTTAGATTTATCCTATGCCACTATTCCCATGTTTGGTCATATGAGGAAATTGTATAGGGAGAAAAAGATGAAGTATATGATCAAGAGCAAGGAGAAACCTTTAAATCATCCAAATAATTATGTACATACAGATTTAGAATCTTTTGTTCTTTATTCCGATAGTGGTTTCAATGATGTAAATAGTCAATTAGTTGAAGTGGAAGATATGCTAGAGATAATGGAAAATTTCAGAGCCATACTCGATCAAGAGAGACAAAGGCTTGACAGTACCGCTGAATAGTCAACATTCCGTCAGCAGTAGAAAATTGATGGACATCAACCAAAGGTAGAGGAGCAGGCAGAATTCCAGCACTTGGAGGAGGAATCCGGTTTGTGGAGTATGGACTTTGATGGAGCAGTAGGTAAGGAAGGTGTCGGAATTGGTATTTGGATATGCAACCTTGTTTTCCTACCAAATAAAGTCTGGAGTAATGTAAGAGTTTGTTTGTATAAGTTGGCTTTCGATTGTTCCAATAATGAAGCGGAATATGAGGCATTAATTGCAGGCTTGAAAATCCTTAAAAAGTTGAATGCAAAGAGAATTTCAGTTTATGGTGACTCCGAATTAGTAATCAAGCAAGTCAAGGGTGAATACCAAGCCAAACATCCTCAAATGAGGGCTTACCATAATGCAATTTTAGATATTTTGAAGTTGTTTCCAGATTTTACCTTGACATGTGTTCCTCGTGCACAAAATGTTATTGCAGATTCCCTTGCTATAGCAACAAGTAACTTGAAGATTTTGACGAATTCAAACAATAAGTTTGAAATGCATGTGAAACATCGTCCAATTGTCCCTGATAATCTAAGATATTGGCAGGTGTTTCAGGATGACAAAGAAATTGAAGAATTTTTGCAAAATGAAGGTAAATATCAAGGCACTCCTATAGATGGTGAGCAAGATGATGGTGAACCAGAAATGGAAGTAAATCAGATGGAAGTTTTGCAGCTGAAGGACAATGTCATCCCTAAAGGCCTTATACCTTTAGCAGAATTATTTGACCAAGATGATGAAGCCCGAAAGCCAAGTTTAATGCCGACCGGAAAGGGAGTTGAAGATGTGAATATCGGAACAGCAGAAATTCCAAAGATGGTGAAGTTTTCAAAGGCCTTATCTCCTTAGGTAAAGGCAAAGTACATCAGTTTATTGTCTTCATTTACTGATGCATTTGCATGGGACTATTCAGATTTGAAGGAGTACGATAAAAGTATAATTCAGCACATCATTCCAATCAAGCCAAACCAAAAGCCATTTCGCCAAAAGATAAGAATGAGTGAGCCATTTCGTTTAGATATCTAAAATTTTTATCCATTCTCCTTGGTATTCAAATATTGTATATGTGCTCCAGCACCTTTCACCGCCACCGGGAATGGCTAAAAACAAAAGTAGAACTCTGAAATTAAGGGCTGCTAAATTTTGTATTATGAATAATGCGTTGTATTGGAAAGATCTCGGAGGTATGTTGCTGAATTGTTTGGTTGAGGAGGAACCAAAATAGGTCATGGAAGATTTTCACAAGGGAGATTGTGGAGGTCACCTATTTTGGAAGACGATGGCAGATAAAATTTTGAGAGCAGGGTACTATTGGCCTACCCTCTTTGTTGATGTTTATAAAACTATTACAAGTTGTCACGAATGTCAAATTTTTCAGGGAAGGAGAATTTTACAGCCACTACCTCTCAAGCTAGTTGAAGTAAGTGCTCCGTTTGAGCAGTCGGGCCTAGATTTTATTGGCGAGATTCATCCAACATCTTCAATTCAGCACAAGTGGATCTTAACAGTGATGAATTATTTTACAAAATGGATTGAAGCAATCCCCACTCGGCAGGCTACAGATGCGGTAATAATTCAGTTTCTCGAAAATAATATTTTGTCTCATTTTGGTTGTCCTAACAAGCTGATTACAGATAATGCAACAGCTTTCAAATCTAAAAAGATGATTGATTTTTGTAACAAATATCAAATTACCTTGGGGCATTCTACTGCATACTATTCGCAAGGTAATGGATTGGTAGAATCTTCAAATAAATCATTGGTTAACATCATCAAAAAGTTACTAGAAACAAACAAAAAGAGCTAGCACAAGAAGTTTGTTAATCCACTATGGGCGGATAGAGTAAATCAAAAGAAATCAATTGGCATGTCTCCGTTCGAACTAGTATATGGTGTTGACACGGTGTTCCCGACATCTCTCGCAGTCCCGATTGTAAAACTTCTGCAGGAAGCTGGCAGCGAAGAGGATCATTTTCAGCGAAGAATAAACCAAATGATCCATTTACAGCAGATGAGAGAGGAGGTTTTTCATAATACCTTCAGGATGCAAGAGAGAGTCAATAAAATCTATGATCGAAAGACAAAGGTAGATAAGTTTCAGATTGAAGACATAGTGCTAAAGTGGGATGCTAGAAACGAGGACAAAGGCAAGCACGGAAAGTTCGAGAATCTGTGGAAAGAACCATATAGAATTGTTGCATATCGAGGTCAAAATGCTTTTCTCCTCAAAGAAATGAACGGGGAAGATTGTCTAGGAGGGTCGGTCAATGGTCGACTGTTGAAATGGTATTATCCTTGAGAAATCTTCTGTTGTCATAATTTGTCACTGTACATACCATTTTATTTCCTTCATTGCAAGTGTGTACTGTCATCATTCATTCAGTTTGGGGCCTGAGGTGAAGGCTATAAAACTGAAGGTCTGTTGTCAGTTTTGGATTACCTAGTGTGGGTTGTTTGAGTCAGTTTTGAATCACTTTTCAGTCTTGTAATTGAATCATTTTTGAGTCAAGATATTGGTTTTATGTTTTTTGAAGTTATTGACTCCATTTTAGCCAATAGAAGAGGCACTGTCTGCTTTCCAAAGATCTGTAGTTCTTGGAACCTCCCAGAAGCTACCATACCCATTGGAGCCAATGTTAGTGTCGGTATCTCCATCCCTCCATCAATGATCAAATTCTATTTTTGCATGCATCTTAGGTGTCCCATCCAATCAGTTGCATTCCATTAGGTCATGGATCATCTGATGGTAGTGGTTCATTATCAAATTTCCCTCATTGTCTTTACCTACTGGTCTATTTTCACAAGTTCAAGTAATTTACAAACATCTTTTCTCATTACATTTGAAAAAGCCATTTTTATGGTTTTAGATCTCCATTAGGTCTAGGGTTTGCCACCATAGTCATGTAAAAGCTCAATAATGGTCAGTAGGCATGTGAGGAAGTCTAATAAGGTCTCAAGATCAAAATTTCAATGATGATGGTAATAAGAGGCAGAACTACAGTGTAAATTTGAATTGGCGCTATGCATCAGGAGGGCGCTGTGCATTGGGCCCAGTACGCTGCACATCAGTTCAATTTGCTCCAAATCATCCCAAATTGTGCCATAACCCTAAAATTTATTGCATTTTCCCTCTACAAGTAAGTAATCTTCCTCCTAAGGTTGAATTTGAAGTCACATTGGTGTTTTGCATAAATCTTGCATGTGAAAAATGAAACCCTAGTTTCTCTTCATTGTTTGCATCCAATTGTGCAATTTTCATCCCACCTTCACAAAAACTTCATCAAACCCATTTTCACTCTTTATTGACCCTAATATAATCTATTTATCTCATTTTCCCATATCCTACTCCCCTAAAGCAATTATTTCCCTCACCAAACCCTAAATCCCTCACTAAATCCTAATTTCCCAAAATCATTCCCTTCACTCCCCAACTTCATCTCCCAAAAGTAAAATCTCTTCATACTCATCACTATTGTCCTCTTTCATCATCATTTTTCATCATACCTTCATCTCATCATTTTCCCTAAGACAAGCACAATGGCAAGAAACAGTGACTCAAGATATAAGGAATAAACATAAAGTGACAGTTCAGGAGATAGAAATGTACAGCCTATGAGACCTCATGAGGGTGGGAAGATCATCAGAGAGGAGCCTATTAGTATTGTTGAACTTCTTGCTTGCCCTCTTGCCACCACTTGTTTCAGATACCAATCTTGCTTTGAGTTTTGTGAGCTAGTTGAGAGGGTTAAGTATCATCATGAGTTGGCTAGACAATTTGTCATCAACATGGAGGAGAATATGGTACAGCTTGCTGGCATCAACTTCACACTTTCAGCAGCCATTATTGCAAAAGAAACTAGGATGCCAGATGTGGGGGAAAGATGGAACAAAAGACAAAATATCAACAAACAAAACTATGAACCCTATATTAAAGCTAGATATCATATCCAATTGGGCAGGGTGTTTCCTTTCAAGTTTTTGGAGGACCGGTATGTTCCATTAATGAGACTCATCATTAAATACATCACATGTGAGGGAAGGTTCTCCCAACTCTATGCTTATCATAGCAGGTTGCTTATGCATTTTACTAGGGTTAGAATGATGAGCATACCATACTTCATTTGCAAAAACATAGAGAGGATGACTGTAATTGCAAAGAGGAAACCCTACCCACAGCAGCTCAATAGCATATATCACTTTGTTGTCATCAAAATTTTTGTTTTGCATCAGCTGACTCAGTTGGGAGTGCCACGGGAAACCTTCATTTCCCATGAGAATTTCAAGGGGCCTAAAATGTTTGTAGAACCTTAAGAGGAAGCTGGACCTTCTGGGCAACAAAGGGAACATGAAAGCAAAACTGAAGAGGCTCACATTCATGTGTTTCTTACTTATGAAAAGGGGACAAGGAGGCTATTTGCAGCTACCAAATGAGTATTATCTCCACCAGGGGTGGAAGGGATCTTGTTCTCTTCACCAGACAACAGGAAAATGTTATATTCACCTGGGGTGAAAGGGGCTTTGCCTTCTTCTTCAGCAGAGCAGGCATGGGACAGAGGAAAGAAACTATTGCATGATGAAGGGCCTTCTGATGGCCAAGACAGGGATTTCATTTTGATTGAGGAAGAGGACACTGATTTGGGCTCCCGAAATTCAAAGCTCAAGGATGAGATCATCAAGGAGAAAGAAGCTAAGATCAAAGCCTTATATCTTGACCTTGAGAGGGATAAATGGGTTATTAATTACCTTGAGCAACATAACAAGCATTTGGAGGATAAATAAACAATCACGGAGCTGCAAACCATCAGGGAAAACCGACAAATGGAAAAAAGAATGAAAATCAAGCTGACTTCACTAGAGCAAGAAATAGAGGCTGATCTAGAATTGTGGTTGGAAAGAGTGAATGTCCACCTTGAGAAGATTCTTGACAAGGCTAATAAGGAGAATAACATGTTATGACACATGGCCTATCACTATTTGGCCCGAAACAAGATTTGTAAGACAAGAATAAGAAACCGAAAAGCCAAGCTAGGGAGAGCCTTAAAGGCCAAAAAGGAGCAAGACAAACTTAGAATCTTCACTCAAGCTTCCTTGGCCTAGAAAAGTAGTTGATAAGCTTGCTTCTTGCCAATTTTGAAGAAGTTTGGAGAACTTTTTGTCATTTTCAAACTTTTAATTGCAAAACACAGGAATTTTCCTCTGATGTGCAGCGTCACTGGCGTTGCGCATTGAGTGGGTGAATAATTTTGAGGAATGGCTTACAGTTTTGGATTCCACATGAAAAAATATGAAAACCCAGAAAATTTCATGAATTTTGGAGGAGAACTGGGCCACCTAAAGGGCAAAAAACCTCAAAATTGCCCTCTCTGCCACTTTTTGGACCCACAGGAAGCAGTGTTGGGAGAAGTGATTTTTGGAGGGGAAAATGGACACCAAATTCAAAAGTTCCACTTTCCCTAGAAAGTAGACATATAGACCTTTCCAACAAGCCATCGTGGAGAAAATTTGGTGAAGGGGAATGCCACAAAATTAAGCTGGGAAAAGGCGTTGCGCATCAAGCAGATGGCACTGCACATCAGGCACAATTTGCTCAATTTTGCTCAAAACTCAAAAATTTCGCCTAGTTTTTTCTCAGTTTGACTTTTTCTCTCTCATGATAAAACTCATGATTTAAATTGATGTAATTTTATTTAAAAATTATGAAAATTAACTCAAGGAGGTAGATACATCATGTATAGGTGGTTTTGAACTGGATGAATCAGTTTCCATAGTTTTAGAGGCAAGTTGTTCCACTGCCTATTTTTCAGTTCCTAGTTTAGATCTTATTGAAATAGCTCCTAGACTCATGTATTCGACCCCTAATGGCTAGCATGGGTGGTTTGAGGCCTATATCTTGTACTTTCTTAGTCATTTGTCAAGGTTGGACTCTTGTGGATGCATTGAGCACTATTGTACATCACTTCTGCAGTTTGACAAGGAAATAAACTAGGGTTTTTCTGCATTTTGTGGGATTCGTGTGGTAATGTGATTTAGCATTTTGTTCTTCTCTGTAATTTTAGTTGATTAATGTTTATGTGTGCCATCATCTCTCTCTTTCTGCATAACTAAATGAATCAAGTTTGAAAGGTGGAATTCATTGGTATTTCAGTGCTCTACTTTGGGTTTATTTAGTTCTACATGTTTTCTACTATTTGAAGAGGACTCGTGACACTTGCATTCCCTCTTCAGATCCTCACCAGTCTTTAGACTCACCATTTCACTCATCTCAAAGTGTTAAAATACTTGCCTACCTCGCCCCATAGAAACCTCTGCAAATTTGTGTTCATTTCCCGAACCCAAAACTACCTTCCCCATCTGATCCAGCAACCCAGCAACCCAACCATTAAATTCAATCAAATTCTTCTGAGCAAGCATACCTAGCCTAAAATTTTTTTTTACATCATTCATCTCAAGCATTCTTTGATATATTTTCATTGAGATTGACAAGGAGAGAGCCCTCTCCCGTCCTGGTAGGGCTAGCTACCATGTTAAGCGTGGTTTGATGTTACCCTAGACCTACCTTTCTCAGCCTGAGGTAGATTTAGGCACTAATAGCTACCATATTTTTACCAAGAATAGTGTCCACTCGGATGCTGCTATTCCCACTAAGATGGGTGGCTATCTTAGAAACAAACAAGTAAAGTCTTCTATTGTTTTCTTTTATGAAAATAGACAAGAGGAGAACCAAGGAGACCAACCTGAGTCTTGCGCTTGATTTCCTCTTCTTCTTGATAGAGCTTCGCCGCTTCTTCTTTGTCTGCCCAGCTTCAAAAATAACCTGTAGAATCACAGCAACATACTACTATCGAAGAAACAAATATCTATATTCATAAATAACACAGGGTCAGATGTGTGTTAACCATATAAATGCATATATAAACAAGTACACAAGAATATGGAAGAAAACAAGAATAGCTTTATTAAGATGAAAAGTAGCAAGAGGATTACAACCATATGTTCTGACCCAGCATCATCCTCCAGC